>JALLBB010000721.1:0-12548 GCA_036939735.1 Discostella stelligera
ATCGTCGGACAACACCACTTTTTCGGAATTAGTATGATTCTACGTAAAAACGTGTAAAAAAAATTGTGACTCCGAGCAGTCCCTTTAAACTGTAAACTGGTACCAAACCTACGAGTACTCCCGGCCTGCGCTTCCAGCTCACACAACACTCGCAAAAAAGGAAACAGGCAGGCCGGCGCGCGGAGGTTTCAAATTTTCGCTTCAACAACAACTCAAACCCTCTCGCGGAAGCAAACGGTGAAACCTTTGCAAACAGAGTAGACCAAAAGCTCCAATTCCGCCACTTCGTTATCGTCTCACCAAACCACGGGTAAGAATATGGCCAGTTAATTTTCTGAACATACATCTCTCTTCTCTCTCGTTTTGCTGTTGCCACCCGGCGGCCGGCGGCAGCCTGGGTTCCGTGTTGAAAGTTTCAAGCAAGGGGGGGTTGCTGCTGTTACACCTCGTTTCTTGTTTGATGACGGCCGCAGAGTGGCTACATCTTGCCTATGAGGGGCGGGTGGTAATTGTTTGCTGGCCACGGCGCTCGACACAGTTCAAAATGATAGGGGGGGTTGTCGATTGTCGATGTAACATCCGCTTCTGTTTGTACGGCGGCCGAACGTGGAGAATCTGTTATCCTCCATTTGCCCCGGAGTATTGACGGCGGCTAAAGAGGAATATCCTTCACTCACGAGAGATCGTTTTCTTATTCCGTTGTCAGGGTCTTTGCATCATCGCTCAATCATTTTCAAGAACAACAACATGAGTGCCTCATCATTTCCGGATGCCGTTAAGGGGTGCGTATTGCAACTGCTCGTATTTCCATAAGTAAACCAATCTTTACTCAATCAATATTATATTCAGAGCTATCAACTCGAAGTATCACTCTTCCATGCGACGATCCCTCCAGTCAGTCGTACTTTTTGAAGCCGATCGATGGTGAGAATCTTTTCCTTTTGCTACATGAATTGATATCATTAATCCATGTCTTGTTAACACCCTGGCTACCGACCACAGCCTCAAAGATCAGTATTCGTCCCTGAAACCATTCCAGCGCAAATGGGCCCTTGTCGCCACAGCTGTTGAACTGCTCAAGACCCTTGATTTCCTCAATGATTATCAACGCCAAGAGATTATGTTCAGGACTGGGACATCAAAGGAGCAGCTCCCTCCAGTTCTGGCTTGGTAAGGGATTATGTTCCGTCTGATTTTTATCGAAGAATTGAACTTGATCATGGGCTTATGTTTCGCCTTCTATCGTTCCTTGTAGGAGGAGAATGAAGCTGATCACGAGGGAAATCGGTCAAACAATTTTGCCAAATGCAAAAAAATTGATTGAGGAAGGACCTCAAAGGAGTCATGATGAGCTCTGTGCACTCCTGTTGGAGATGGACTTTGTACGTTTTTCTGTCAATTATTGTTTACCTAATGGTAGTATACGTTGTTTCGTCTCATCTCCACTTTCATCTGAACAATACGTCCAATACTAGGCGGAGTCAAACGCAGGCGCAACGAATCATCCAGCAACATGGGAATACAAGCATTCCAGTGTTTTCACCGTCTACCGCATCTACTACCGTGGAACCACCGTGGAACCGAATGTGTTCCCTGCCATTCCTCCAGAGATTGCTGAAACTCCCGCAAAGAAGAGTGCTGTGGTCCCCGTGAAGACCGAAAAAGTCATTGAAAAAGTTAGCGCTAAGGAAGTGACGAAGGCGTCCCCGGCAAGTCATGCTGTTGTTGATGTGCCCGTTATTGACAACGGAGGCGAGTTGTCCTTTGAGGGGCGCATTGCGCTTCTTACGGAGATAAAGGTACACGCCGAGCTGTTGAGTGCGTTTCAGGGAGTTATGCCTGATGCTGAGATTGCCGAGCGCAAACGGGCCCTCTATGAAGCGTTGCCACCTCCTCCTAAGAAATTCAAGGTCGCCGATGCAGACGAAGTAATGAACGGTTGCGACAGCGACAGTGTGGATGGAGAACAAACGACTTCTTTCGTGTGATTACTAGTTTGATTCATATTATTATGTCGTGCGCTTTCGTGCAATGTTGGCGATGGGGGCCTCGGGGTCTAGCCTTCTAAGCACGAGAATAAATAATGTGGGCAGTGAAAAAAATTACATCATTCTAACTTTGATTTTAATTATAAATGTTTGCAACAGTGAGAACTTCTCCCACCAACACAGTATTTGATGCTTTTCACTCGTATTCATCATACTCATCGTACTCGTCGTCATACTCATCTTCATTTTCTTCTTTTGTTCCTGCAGCAGTATTCACACTCATTGCCATTGACGCATCTCCCACCTCTGCATTCTTCCCTCCATCGAGTCCTCCCTCTGCCTCGCATGTTTCCGTCTTTTCCTCGATTGCATGTGCCTCCTCCTCGGCCGCTTCCTCTCCCGCTTCTACTTTCTCCTCCTCGTCGTCGGCATTGTCTGCGTCCTTACTCGTTCTACTACTACTACTACTACCCAACTTCAAACCCTTTTCCAACAACTCTGGACTCAAGCTGGCACTGATACGACTCGGCAAATACAAGCCGTACGCATCCAATTTGTTGGTAACCTTTTTACAAAACTTCTTCGTCTCTGGCAACAATTCCTCGGCGTAGAACTCACACCACTGCTTTGTTAGCTCGTCGGATGATGATTCTACATCAGCAGTAGTCGAAGAAGATGATGGCGATTGTTTCAACTCCCTTTTGAGCGCCGTGGCCACGGCAGCAGTCAACCCCATCAAGTCTGCGGCAACTCGTTCGACACACATGGCGGTAGATTCGGAATCTTCTCCCTCGTGCAAGGTGCATGCCAATCCGGCCTTGAGAACCATTTGGGCGAATTTGAGATGCTCCTCGCACAGTGGTGGATTTTTGGGTTTCTTCCCCATTGCACCATCACCTTTGGATTTGGAGCGACCACCCTTTTTGGATGGAGGCGAGGAGGCGGATGTTGGCATGGATGCGAGTGAAATTTCGTTAAAGACGCCACCGAACGTTTGGGCACGAGTAAGGACGTAATGGGCATATCGGGATAGGAAGGCGCGATATCCTTGATTGTCGGGCTGGCGGAGGAAAAAGTGCGGAGAGGATGTAAGAGTCAACATTCATGGGCATGTAATGGATTGTTCCTCGAATCAAATGATTTCTTTAATTCTTCATAACTCACATCATCATCCACCCCAAGCAAAACCTTGCTATCGAAATATCTTGTTCCCCCCCTTCCTCCGCTGGATCGCTTGGGATCCTTCGTCTTCCGTAGTGCCCTCAATCGTTGCTTCAATGCCTCCTGATGATCCGGACCACCATCTACCGAAAAGCGATGCAACACGTATACGCTCTTGAGTTTTGTCCGTATATCCTTTTCTGCCATTTTATTCCATAGCTTTCTTAGAACGGCATCGTAAATGTCATATTTGCCCGATATTTGATAGGTGACGCCCACGAGACGTTCGACATGTTTCGTTTTGACCGGAGTTTCATCGGGCCGAGTTGCCTTGAGCATGACCTGCTCTAATTCCGACGACGTCAATCCCTTGACCTCGCGGTAAATGTTGGACGAGAGTTGGGCCGTGCGTTCCTGCGCTGCCTTGGTGGCACTGAGGACCGTATCCTTGACCGCGTTGGGATCTGGCATTCGATCGCGAATGGCGGAGAGACCTCGGGTGAAGGTGGAGGGCGGAGGTGTACTACCGCGACCGCGACGGGAAGGGGCGTATCGATTGCCGTACGAAACGACTCGACCTTCGCGGCGAGGTGGAGGTGGTCCGCCGCGGCTCGCACCGCGACGAGCAGATGAGGATGATCGACGACGGGGAGGAGGGTATTCCTCATCGTAGTCATCCTCCTCCTCCTCCTCCTCATTATCATAATCCTCCAATTGAGCACCGGGGCGGCGTCTTCCACGTGTCTGGGAAGAGGTTGGCGAACCGCGAGTGGTTGTTCTTCGTCCGCTACTGCCACCACCACCGGCACTCGATGATGATGATGAGGCAGACCCTCTACGTGGCGCGGGATAATCCTCATCGTAATCCTCGTCATAATCGTCACCAGCATTGTCTACGTCATCTTCAGCATGCTCGAATCGCATGTCATCGTTGTCATCATCGTCGTCGTCATCATCCTCGATTGGATCGCGATGTCTCCGACTCGCACCACCTCTTCTGCCGCTGCGCCCCGACGATTCACCGCGACTGCCGCTGCTCCCGCCGCGCGAGGATCGCCGTGTTGCTGCTGCTGGCGAGGGCCGGCCTGATGAGCGGGCCAGCACAACAATCTCGGTGGCTGTCCCGAGGGCTAGTAATAATAACACTCGAGCAAGCCTCATGATTTGAAGATCAACAAGGTGAATGATCTATCTTTTAGATTTCACTTGGAGATTGTGTATGATGGATGATTTTGTGGAGGTTGAAGAGTGCATCATGCATTCACGGTCCAAGGGGAACCGTACACGTGGAATACAGTTCATCGTGCGTACAAGTTTTAGGGTGGCGGGACGGAGATGGAGAACAAAGGACAGCAAAAAACACGCACAAACTTTTTCACGGCCGCCGCCGGCCGGTAGAGGGGGGAGATCGCCGGCCACCAATAGTATCTATCGAATGAACAACATGTATCACAGCGCGACAGACACGAAGCTAGAAGCTAGAACCACACGCCTCTCCTCTCTCTCACCGTGGTTGTGATTGCCGCCTATTACTATTCCCATCTAAAATCTACTCCGTCAATTGCAGATTGCACTGAACAATGATTCCGCCAGTCAACATCAATAACCATTATCCTCATACTCCTAGATTCACCATCATCAACTTGACATTATTTATGTTGCAAATTCTTATCTCTGCCGCGATCATGGTCGTTCAAGTCAATTCGTTCATCAACGTCGGTATCCAACACCAGCAACCGTTTCAGAAACCACATTTACTAAAAAATAACTGTCCAACGCTCACAATACGGGGGGTACCCCCTCCCCAATCGGAAAAGACTCCACCGCTGAAGCTTCCATTCAGTTTAGGTCATCGTTGTTGCCGTTGCCGATACTCTCGTAGTCGCCAATTCAATACCCCAATCAAAAACGAAGACAACGACGTATCCAATAATAATGCGGAGGAGGATGCCATTGCACCAACCAACAATGATGATACTATTATTGCCACGCCTACTAATGGAACCAGTACTAGCAACGCAATTACCACTGTGGGATCTAGCAAATATTATCAAGGCTTTGTCACACGATCTCTCAACGAGGAACCAGTTGAACGCGTTTCCGGGAATGCAATACTCGGACCAACTTTCAAGATCGTGGGCTTCATGACAATAGTAATTGTGGGGTTGACGGGTGCCTTCTTGTTGAGCAACGGAATCATTTTTTGAATGCTACATCTACGTTGGAACACTGATGTTGAGCAATGAAAGGGAAAAGGGAGGTAGATGCGATGTGAGTGATGTCAGTTGTCATAAGGTCATTCCCCCAAACAACCACCTCCCATTCCACCTTGAATCCCCTCCTCATCACAATTCACCGTCCTCTCCCAATGTCTTATTCCCCCATCATAGATTCATCATCCCTCATCGTGGCATTGTTGTTGGACTGTGTTGGACTTCCGAGTTTTGTCATTTTGACCTCTTTTTCATATACTGATTCCTACGCACAATCTTCGGTGACGCCGCTTCTCATCGTCTCAAACACGAACCCTCTCATTCTTCCCTAACTACCCTCCCTACTCCCCATTCTCTTCGCAACGACGATTCTAATATTATCATTAGGAAGAAGACATTTGAATACAACCAAAAAGCATGGACGCCTTTCCGAGCAATCCCTTGGCACCGTTACCATTCAAAGAGGGCGAAGATGCAAATCAATATTATGAATTTCTCAAGTTTTTGTTAGGTGGGGAGAGGTTGAAGGGGTTCCTAGTAGCAGAACCGAAGCAGGATCAGGATGTGCCGCCCACCACTCCCATCGAACTCGATCACAGTTTGGAGAGAGCGGAGAGAGTTCGCGGAAATGAAGATTTCATGCCAGACCAGCAATTTGCGACCTCGTGTCCCGAAGACTTATCGGACAAGATGGAGGAAGGCCACGATGATGCGGCCCAAGTGCAGGCTAGCGATAACGTGGAAAGTCAGTCTCCCTTCAAGGTGGGTAGCGTATCAGGAAGCATCAAAAATGGCACCGTAAAAGAGCACAAGGATGTAAAATTGAATCGTGCAAGTGTGATGGAAGTGTTTCAATTTGGTCGCGGTCCGAAGAAATGGTGTGGTCTTCTCCTCGGCCTCATTTGTGCCGCGATTTCCGGGTGCATTTACCCCGTAATGGCGTTCGTTTTATCCAATACTTTCAAAGTACTCAGTTCACCCACGTCCGATCAATTCAGAGAAGACATCAAAGAAATGGCGTTTATATTCATGATAATGGGAGTAGTAGGAGCTGTGTCGGTGACGACTCAAATTTCATTGTTGGAAACCGCGGCCGAGGAGGTTCGTTTGCTTTCTCCTCCTTCTCCGTGCTTGTTACATGCTGACCATATCTTACTTCTTGGACTATTTCTTTCGTCTTGACTCCTAGATGACATACTCACTCAAAGTTGCTTGGTTTGACGCACTTCTAAAAAAAGACATGGGATACTTCGACTCGCATGACATGTCCGGTACTGCATTAGAGATTTCAACTTCATGCTCTCGATACAAAGATGGTGTTGGGCGCAAGCTTGGAGAGGGCGTTCAGTTTCTTTTCACGTTCCTGGGAGGCTTTGCTTACGCTTTCTATTGTTCATGGAGCACGAGCTTAGTCCTTCTTGGAGTTGTGCCGTTTATGAGCTCCAGTATACTCTTCTTGATGAAAACAACACAGAGCCAATCGAAAAAATCGAATGAATGCTATTCCGAGGCTGGATCTATAGCGCTGACGGCTGCTTCTTCCATACGCACAGTGAACGCATTGAATGCTACACAAACATTTATCGAGAAATACTGCAACGCAACACAGGCTGCGTACCGGGCGGTAGGTGACATTCCAAGCTTATTGACGCGATTCGGTTCGACGACTTTCCAACTCGAGCTTATACTATTCACTTATAACTCGCTATAATTCAGGCAGCAAATAATGTCGTTATGTTGGGTAAGCTCATTGCTAGAGTGTTCGAAGTGAAGAGAGAAGTGAATGTCACACGATACGCTAATTATTCGCTTCTTCTTCTGGTTCTGAAGGTTTGGCGAACGGAATGGTGTTAGGAACAGTCATATTCCTCAGATGTGTGAGTTGATCCGTTTGAGCTCCATCCTGGTCCCTACCTGTGGCTAATACCATCCCACCTCTGGGTATCTTTAGGCTGTCCTTACGTTGTTTGGAGCGTACCTATTATATTCTCAAGTTCGTGATTATGGTTGTGACCCTTCTGGCGCCTTGGAGAATTTGAACGCGAGTTGTGAGCCTGATGGGCAGAATATTATGGGAGCATTGATTGGAATGTATGTCTTTACAACTAATTGCTCATCATGATTCGGAGATGTTCCTGAAACATTGTTTGTTTGTCTCTGTTAGGACTCTTGGCGCAGCTGGAATACCTCAATTTTCTTTGGCCGTTCAAGCTTTCACCAATGCTAGAACCGCATGCCACTCGGCCATCATTGCAATAGAGGGGAATTCATGCCCTTGGTTTAAGCCTAATCACCCGAATCAGAAGGCTTCATCTACATCATCAGTGACAAGTATTTCCAAGTCTCGGAAAACTGGCTCCGTGTCACCAGAACTAGTACCTGCAGAGTCCCTTCAGTTCGACAATATACGCTTCGAGAACGTTTGTTTTGCGTACCCTACACGGCCTGATGCGTTGGTTCTTGATGGTTTCTCTTTCTCTCTGAAGTCGGGGCAGACAATTGGAATAGTGGGACCCAGTGGCTCCGGGGTAAGGTGGCGCTTGTGTATTTTTTTGCAGCTTGAGCCAATTTCTTACACAAAGATCAAATATCTATTTCAACAGAAAAGCACCATTTTGTCAATTCTTGAACGACTATACGACCCGATATCAGGTTCGATTACCATTGACGGGGTTGACATCAGTGACATCGACGTAAGCTCGCTTCGGTAAGACGCTTTGTTGTGGCTTGCTTTGATAGACTTATGTCATGGCTGACTGATTGCTTGATAATTATTGTAGGGAAACCATCGGATTTGTAAACCAGGAACCGAAACTTTTCGCCACCTCAATCCGAAACAACATAGCCTACGGATGCCCTGGCGCTTCCGACCAGCAAATCGAGAAAGCTGCGAAATTGGCAAATGCCCATGATTTCATTATATCATTTCCCTCTGGGTATGAGACCAATGTTGGGGAAATGGGAGCGCAACTTTCCGGAGGTCAACGTCAACGAATTGCATTAGCCCGAGTACTAGTGAAAAAACGTAAGCTACTTCTTCTCGACGAGTTCTCGTCCGCCTTGGATAGCGAGTCTGAAATGATAATTCAGGAATCGCTCAATAAGGTTCTGGATGACAGCTCAATGACAACTCTGATAATAGCGCATCGACTCTCCACAGTACAAAACGCTGATTGCATTTTAGTCTTGTGCGATGGCAAAGTTGTTGAAGCCGGAAAACACGATTATCTGCTGGGACAGAAATCATTGTATTACACTCTTGTCCAGGCACAAAGTCAGGGACGCCAAACGCAACAAAGACCATCAAATACATCGTCCGCTGGTCTGTTAGATGGACAGCTCTCCAAACCCAATGTGGCGTCGGCGTCGGCGAGAGCGGATAAGGTTGTGTCAGTACACACCCATACTGGAACGAGGCAGAATGGCGAAAGGACTCAGGAGGTAGTTGAGACTCCTCAAATTCAATTCCGCAACGTGCATTTTCATTACCCGACGAGGCCGGACAATGAAATAATACGGGGTCTTGCTTTGACTGTGAGAAAGGGTGAGACATTAGCATTAGTTGGTGAGAGCGGTGGGGGAAAGGTCAGTTTGTGAGTGATCTTTTATTCTGCTGTTGATGCTGCGGACTAAAACAATTTTTGCAATAGAGCACGATAATTGCCTTGTTGGAGCGCTATTATGATACCACTGAGGGAGATATTTTGATCGATGGAGTGGACATAAAGGAATTGAATGTTAAATGGTTACGGGAGCAGATAGGTGGGTGGCGAAATAATTTTTATGTGAAATAATATTGGCTCCGCATGATCAGTGATCTGACTTTTTTGCAGGATTGGTTTCACAAGATCCTGTCCTCTTCAATGCAACAATTCGCGAAAATGTGCTACTAGGACACCCAACTGCCTCTGAAGAGGAAATCGAAGAGGCCTGTCGCCGGGCTAACGCGCACGACTTTATCTGCCAATTTCCTCAAAAATACGACACGTTTGTTGGCGAGGGAGGAGCACAGCTGATATCAGGTGGGCAGAAACAAAGAATCGGTTAGTAACTTCTGTGAATATCGTGCTCATTACATTTTAAGCCGTATTCGCATCTGGCATCTCTGACATCAAAATTACAGCGATTGCTCGCGCAATTCTGAAAAATCATGCCATTCTCCTTCTCGACGAGGCTTCCTCGTCCCTTGACACGAAATCAGAGCAGCAGGTCCAAGATGCACTGCACAACATCATGACAGCGAAATCTCAAACTACAATCGTCATTGCCCACCGATTGAGTACTGTCCGAAATGCCGATCGCATTGCAGTTATTGCAGGGGGTGTATTATGTGAGATTGGAACGTGGCATGAACTGATGTCGCGAAAGGATGGTCGCTTTCGACGAATGTCGTTATTTCAGTCTCTAGACGGGCACAAACAAGACATCGACAGTATAATGGCTCAGGTTCAAGTGGACTTTGGCAACGGACGTGAACCTGATAATGCTCACGATTTAAGTATTGATCAAGTAACGGCAGAGCAATCAAGCACACCGATCAAAATATCAAAACGCGCCCGACTCATGGCACAGGAAGACCGCTTTTATCTTGCTGTAGGTAGCGTGGGAGCCATAATAGCTGGAGTTGGGTTCCCTGCAACTGGTGTGCTCTTTGGTTATCTTATTGACCTGTTGTATTATCCGGTGCCTGGATGTGACAATGCAAATCAACCGAGTTGTGACAGCATTGCTAGCGATATGCAGGCGACTTCGTTTTACATAACACTGGCTTGGATTGGTGTTCTGATCTGCAGCTTTACAGGAAATATCCTACTCTACTACGGATTTGGCATTGCATCTGAACGAATGAACAAGCGTGTACGAGATGCTATGTTCAAATCCCTCCTCCGTCAAGAAATTGCTTACTTTGACACCCATAATATTTCCAGTCTTACAAGTCAGCTTCAAGATGACGCAGCAGTGTTGCATGCATTCATTGGTGAACCTCTGAGGACATTTATCACCGCTGTCTCGAGTCTTTTAATAGGCATCCTCACTTCACTTTATTTCATGTGGCCAGTCGCCTTGATGGCTTTTTGTTTTGTTCCTGCCCTAGCATTTGTGGCCAGATCAAGGATGAATAACATAATGATTGCTGAAAAAGATGAGAAGTCTGGATTAAACAATGTGGGAAGTCCTGATGCTATTGCTGTGGAAACACTTCTCAACATGAGAACTATTGCATCACTGAACATCCAGGAAGTAAAGAAGAAGGAATATTCAGAAGCACTTCTCAATGACCAATTAAGCATCTTTGTTGTTTGCAAGAGGGGGGCAACTGGCGGCATGGCACTATTCGTCCAGTTTTGGGTTCTTGCATTGCTATATTGGTGGGGTGGATTTTTGCTTTCAACTTACCCTGATACATGGGAATTCAAAGATTTTCTCATCGCCATATTTGCGCTGGTGGTTTCTATTTCGGGAACATTTATTGGCTCATCAGGAACCATGGACAAAAAAGCTGCAGAAGAAGCTGCAGCCAGGATATTGTCTCTTATCGACAGAAACAGTGCAATTGACCCTCTGAGTGAAACAGGGAAGATGGCCACTTGAGATTCCATAATTGGCCTAATATGCATTAATAAAAATATACCAAAATCAAAAATACCAGTCACACTGGGCTAGGCCAATCTGATATCCCACAGGCTCCAGAGCAAAAGAACCCTAATCAGCATCCTGAACTCTAATGTATTTCCCTTCTTTCATTAGGTTTCTGCCCCTCTTCTTCTTCTTCTTCCTATCCGAGACCATGATGATTGTCATAATGCATGGATGATGTGTGGACAAGCAAAAAAGAGAAAAAATGAGCTCAAGAGTGGAGAAAGGTTGACTTACTGCTCTCAAGATGCAGTGTTTTGTGTCTTTTAGTCTGAATGTTATGCTGCAAAGGTTGAAGTTGGTTGGAATGCTGACACCCCAGGAAACAAGAAGGCAGCTGCCTTCTCACTATCTTGGGTAGAATTAGCTCACATTTCTTGTCAAACTGACAATTTCTGAGGTAGGCCAATGGAGCGCACTGTAACAATGGTTACTGAGCTTTACTGAGCTGGGATGTCTGGCAAGATAGCATACAGATACAAGGGGTGCACTGACAGACCAAAGTTGGTTCTGAGAAATGACCCCAACTTGACTCATGATCATTGTGATGACCACATGGATGACCCAGGGCTATGTTTGCTAACAAGAGCCTATTAAGCTTGTGTTCTCATAAGTGATATGAGAACACAGTTTTCAAAATTGGTGTGGCTTCCCGCAACCAGTTCTGATAATGTTCTTGTCACCAGCTCTTCAAACTAATCATAATTTACTTCTCCAGTTGTTGTCACTCAATTCATTAAATCGTGTACATTGACCAGGAAGTGGCTCAAGTCACTATCAATTGAAACCAAGCATTTGCTGCAGCCAGATTGACTATATGGCTACTCTACATACCAAGCTGCTAGTTAATCCATTCCATCGGAGAGAGATTGTTTGGGCCATCAAGTTGAAGATCACGATGGAGTCAATGCACATCAAAACGCGTGCGCACCTGTCTTCAAAAATTCACGAACACCATCAAGCAGGTACAAAACAAAGCATGTCACTCAATACGTTGTTTGTACTGAGCCCTTCCAAGAGTAGTTTCAAGGAACTAATCATCTAGATGGTACTATGACACCAGCTGAAGACGATGTAGGAAGCGAAATCTATCCCCAAGGATCTAAAAGACCAGGAAGTTGAGCAAGGAAGCGTGAAGAAGCATCCACTTCTTCACATACCTGTCATTGATGGCAATGAGAGTACTTATGATTAAGTTGCCCAACAAGACCCAGTTCATAGTTAACATCTGTGACTCAGGTACACCAAAAGCCTTTCTTGTTCACGTGCAAACTGCTGTGAATGCCTGCAAGAGAACAGGACTGCTCTCTGATTACGACATGGCATCTGATGACGTATGCACGGCAAATGTGACAGTTGTCACCTATCTGGAAGTCATTGAGCCAGGAAAGGCCAAGAAGGCTGAAGAACCCAATTCCCCCATGCCAAATTGGCCTTAGCTATGGCAGAACAGGAGGCTGTTGTGGAAGGATTTTTAAGATTGTTGCATCTCAGTGCAATACCTACCCATGGACTGATCTTGAAGGAAAAGAACATATGCAAGCAAGGA
>JALLBB010000722.1:0-12509 GCA_036939735.1 Discostella stelligera
CTCCCCTTTCTCTTCCACGCGTCGCTCGCAGGGAGCGTGCAGAGAGAGAGAGATTGTTGTTTGTGGTCTTACCCCGCCCGAAAACGTACTAATTCCAAAGCAGAATCCCACCGAAAAAACAAAAAAGTATAGATATTTAAATTTTCCCACTTTAATAATCGAAATTTTGTGGGTTAGACACGATGTGTGCACGTGAAAAATATAGTTTCTCATGTTCGAACACTGCACCTTTTGGTGCTTTTGGGGCCAGAGGACATGTGAATTTTCTGATGAGTTAGATTGACTCTGCTTCGGAGATAATCGACTCTGCTTGGGAGTAACCTCTTTTTAAATCGATTTGGAACCTGTAATAGTACGTCCCACATCCATCCGCCCAGCACCGACCCCACGACATAACCAGAACGTCGATATTAAATCTGTCATATCGTTTATTACTCCCTCCACACCTTCAACGGTCAAATGGGTGCCAGGCGCATCATTAAGTATGCCTTCACTACCTTAGTTGCAGCCGCCTTTTTTTTTCAGTCCGACGTTCGTCTCTTGAAAGACATCCCAATGAATAGTCAAGGAAGAGTGCACCATTCAATTCGACAATGGAAATGGGAAAACTATTCGCTAAACAAAAATAATACCGCGACAACCAATTCATCGTCTGTTGTTCCCACAATAATCATTTATACTTCTGGAGAACTAGGAAATCATATGATGCACCTCGCGCACGCCTACTCCATTGTTTGGTTGGCCGAAAGGATGTATGGAATGCAAATGCAAATGATCATTCATGATCAAATCACTAGAGGAAGGGTCAATTCAAAGTCGTATTCTGTGAAAAAAATTATTACGAAATGCTTTCCATACCTAAAAAGCCTTTACGATGGTCCACGTGCCAATACGCTTCCCGAGTATCGAATACGAATGGATCAGCAGCGAGAGTGGGAATTGGCAAATAATACTATTTTGCAACACATTAATAATGGCATTGCATCGTTGAGGGATGTGGAGGTGACACTCGATCATCTTCAATTATTGATGCATAGCGATGAAATACCCGAGGTTGAAGCGAACTCATCTATTACTCTTCCACTTATAGAGTCGATTGCCATGGACAATTTTGAACTAATCCATTGGTTCTCTCGTGAATTGCGACAGTTGTTCACTTTCAATGAGACCGCATGCTGTGGAGCAGTACCCTACCCTAATGAAACCGTCTTGGTGAGTTTCACGATGCCTGAAATATTTCAACTGTACGATGTCAGGGGTCTCTTCACATCGATTTTGTATGATCGGTAACACAGCACTTTCGAAACTTCGGTGCAGAGATGCCAAAGCGAGGAGTCTCTCTTGGCTTTGAGGAGTTAAGTCCTCAAAAGATATCCGAAGAGCTGCTAGGTAATTTGACAGGCGGAGACCAGGTTGCAATCACCTCTCGGTTCATAAATGAAGCCGTAGACAATATCGTGGTTGCATTACGTGCTCGGGGCATACAAGTTCGAGTGGTTACCGATCAAACCGCGGAACAAGACTTCTGTTTCTTGAAAATGGCAAAGAAGGAACTCGTGGGCATGGCCAAATCAACATATGTGCGATGGGCGGGTATTTTAGGCGATGCAAATCTTGTGAGGATGTATATGGTAGATTCACCAGTGACCAGGGCGAAAGGTCATACACTGCAAACTCCTTTCAATCTCACGAACAATCTGAACTTGTCGAGGATTCGTTTCGAATTAATCAAATCAGAAGAGATGGAGAAAGTAGATAATGGTTAGCTTCCTACATCACTGTGGTGCACGGATTCGAGAACCATTCTATAATTGCATTTGGTAAGACAAAAACAACAAACTTGGAACGAATAAACACTTGATATGGAAACTCCCGGACCAGCAGTCTGGAAAATAGACGTATTCATTAACCTCTCTAGTCATGTTGGCTTCTTTTTGGATGGACTCTCCTGGATGAGTTCCATCGGAGTGACTTACACCGACGGGAATATTGGGTGTTAAGTGTTAAGATACCCTAAGTATCTTTTCCCGCCATGCTCAGCTGTGTGTCGAAGCCGAGGTGGTGACCTTCTTTCTTCGGTGCACATAAACATAATGTAACCATGACCATGATCACCAATACGACGACAATAGTCCGCTGCATACTCTCCATATTTCTCTTCGTCGGCATCGACATTTGCCATGCATTCCGTATCCCACAATCAACCACTACCACTACCGTACTACACCGCTCATCGGCCTCTCTCCGACTAGCCAAACGCAACAACAGCGATGACGTGGTAGTGGTAGCGGCGGCAACAACAACATCGTCCAAATTAATATTCAACCAACAGACCCAACAACTCTCACGACGTCAAATTGGTGAGCTATCGTTTGCGGCAGTAGGACTCGCCACTTCCTTTTTGGGGACGCGGGAAAACACGCCCCAAGAGTATGGATTGTGGGGCGTACTGCCAGTGGGACCGTACAAGCGCAAGAAGACGATTATGGAAACCATAGTTCCCGATACGATATGGACATTTGATCAAAAGGTATGCTCATATAATTTATGTACATGATGTGCACCATATCTTCTGAACTCTCTTGGCAAACAATGTCGAAAATATATTCCCAAATGATGAAAACAGTTCGGCATATTGAACGTGCAAGTACCGCTCCGCATGACGGTAATAAAATTATCCGAGGGTGGACTATTCGTCTACGATCCCATCGCGGCCACTCCAGAACTATTAGCCTTCGTAAAAGACCTCGAAAAACTCCATGGTCCAGTCAAACATATCGTGCTGGGAAGTGTGGCCGTTGAACACAAGGTGTACGCGGGAGTGTTTGCGCAGAAATTTCCAAAGGCACGAGTGTGGGTGCAGCCGGGACAATATGCCTTTCCGCAGAATTTACCCATTTCACTCCTGGGATTTCCGGCAGGTAGAACGAAAGTGATTCCATCGAATGAGAAAGAGGCGCCCTCCGATTGGAAAGACTTTGAATTCCGTACACTAGGTCCATTGATTTCCAAGGACGGGGCCTTTGGCGAAACGGTATTTTTTCACAAACCAACCAAGACTCTGTTGGTCACGGATACGGTGTTAGAGGTGACGAAGGAGGTGCCAAAAATATTCGACGATGATCCGCGGCCATTGCTTTTTCATGCTCGAAGTACCGTGTCGGAAGTGGTTGAGGATACTGCCGAGGTTCGTGAACGGGGTTGGAGACGAGTGGTACTGTTTGGATTGTTCTTCACACCAGGAGCGCTGAAGATTAAAGACGCGTGAGTTCAGTTCCTTCGTTGGGCTTTTGATACTGTTCCTAATTCTATATTTTGCTCACCGTACTGTATCATATGCCGCCTGCCATGAACATTCCAGCAACACTGCGTTGGCGGAACGTCGACCAGACATCAATTCCGACTTTGCTGGATTATATCCTTGGGATTGGGTAGGTGATGATATTGCTAGTTTCAAAGCCTTGCAGGGAGGACTGCTTGTGGCGCCAATCTTGCAACAATTGATCTTGAATAGAGAACCCATCGAGGTCTTGGACTTTGCTGATGAGGTTGCCAAGTGGCCCATTCAGCGTATCATTCCGGCTCATTTGAAGAATAATTTAAGGTACACTGGGAAGGACTATCGTGCGGCATTTACTTTTCTAGAGGCCAGGGGTGTCCCACGAGGTTTGCCAAAGCCGTTAGACATTGACATGAAGTCTCTGCGAGATGCCGAAGTGGGTTTGCTAGCGTCTGGTGCTGTGGCACCATGTCCACCATTGCCGGGTGGAGATGTGAGTAGGGAGGAGATATTGAAGCAAACTGTGTATGGATGTAGAGCAGATCTCTGCTCTCCTAGGAGTTCTCCTTGAGATTGTTTTAAATAACTATGAAGGAGTTATTGAAAAAAACAGTTATGATCTGAAGCACAACTAACTCTGCAAAGCATTCCTTCAACACACACCAGCCTGAGAATGCCATGTAGTTAGAATTATTCATCTTAATCATCTTCCGAACAGTTTTAACTAAATTTCTTATTTCAATGGATCACATTATTGCATCATGCAATAATCGAAGACCATTCTTTCCTGTCCTTCTTAATGAGGGTAACGATGACTTTATCCGCCTTTTTCCGGTAAGTTGCCTTCTCGATCTCTCCGTGAAGCCTCGCGAAGGAAAGGCATCGATTCTGTACTTGATTTCCGGCCTTGTCGGCATCGCCGTTCTCGTCGTTGGCAATGGGAGCTGCATCGGACACCTCCATTTCAGCATCATCGTTATCATTATCATCCTCCTTATCATCATCACCATCCTTATCCTCTACCACATTCACCGACGAGGGGGACACGTAATTTTTCACCGTCAAACAAAGCGATTTTTCCGAATACTCCAACTGAATATCCGCATCTTGGCAACAATTGCCCACGCCTGGTAGATCAATGTATATTTTTACCTTGGTTTCCTCGTTTAGGAATGCATAATTGGTAATGTTAGATTTGGACATTAGTTCAGCCTTGCTCGATGTTGGGCTGCTGACGGTGCAGCTGGCAACGAAGGAATCCGAGGAGGAGAGGTTGCTGGAGGACGTGCTGAGCAAACGGGGTTCGATTTTTCCATCCCACTGAAGGTGCAAGAGCAAATAATGTATGTTAGTATGTGTTATCCAATCAACATCACGCAATGGAAACAAAGAGCGAGCAAGAGAGAGTTGACTTACTTCTGGCCCCGTAGCCTTGTGCGCATGGGCATAATAGTAGGCGTTCTTGCCCTTCTTGGAGATGTTGTCTCGCAACGCAGACTGGGCGACGGTGCTGGGCTCTGCTTCGTCGACCTTGGCAGCATCATCGCCATCATTAGTTGCATTGGCGTCGTAGTCGTGGGCGATTGACGTAGGAGATTCTTCGGCCATGGTGGTGAGGGCGGAAGGGAGGTTATCTGTTATCTCTAAGTATGCAGGCAGAGGTGCGATGTGATCAGTACTGAAACAAATTCGTAGCTCTTCGTAGGTACTACGACCACCTATTATCTGCCGATTTCGGAAGAAGCTATCATCAACAAAAAGCACAAGGACAAGGGACCGGCTCCCGCTCTTTTTACTCTAATAGGTATGTAGAGTACTAGGTATCTATCTGTGTAGAGTGTACGTCGCGGTCTATCTGCGAGTGTTCTGCGAGCGAGGCGGCGGGCGGCTCTGAACGTGCTTCGTTCCTGTGCTGGAATCCATATCGTTCACTCTTTGCTGTTTTTAACTCCTTCGTGAGAGCTGTGGAGAGACCTGGAGAGATCTCTTCCATAATTTTTTCCATCGAGTTGTTGATCACTGGAAGTAAAGGTTGTAGTAAACGATACGAACAACAACTTCGCACCTACTGTCCATTATCTACCGATAATAATGAAGGTAACCATCCTCTATGGCTCCGCCACTGGCAATGCCGAACACATCGCCAAGCAACTCGCCTCCACCATCAACAACAACAACAATGGCCAGTCGGCATCAACTTTCTTCCGTTCCGCCGAAGTTATGGAATGCAATCTTTTTAAACGCAAGAAACTCATCGAAACAACATGGGCCCAGCCTCCGCCATCATCGAAACGACATGCCTTGATTGTCGTTTGCTCCACATCGGGGAATGGCGATGCTCCCGAAAATGCCAGTCGTTTCGTCCGTCATATTAAGAAACCACCGCCACCCTCCATTACAATGCCGTTGGAACACGTCGCCTACGCCGTTCTTGGATTGGGCGATACCAATTATGATAAATTCTGCGAGGCGAGCAAGATCATCGATAAAAAACTACACGAATGGGGAGCGAAGCGGAGCATGGCGTTAACGTGTGCCGACGAGGCTACGGGATTGGAGGAAACAGTGGAGCCATGGTTGGATACCGTGTTGACGAAGTTGGAGACAGCATGCACAGCTGTTGATGATAACGATGGTTTGGTGAACGATTCTGATACAGCGACTGCTGCATTAGGTCAAGAGATGGAGGAGAATCTATCGGTGTCAAGCAGAGAAGCTGCGCAATCCACATCAGTTACCGCTACAACCGAACATGGTGCAATTAATGGTCAATCCACACAGTCATCCACAGCGGAGGACTATGAAGTTCAGATGAACAATATTCATATCGCAAACACCACAATTCCAATCAAATCTCCAACTCCTCTCTACATCCTCTACGGCTCCGCCACGGGAAATTCCGAGCACATTGCCAAAGACCTCTGTTCCACCTACGAATCCTACCTCAAAAATCCATCATTTACGGGATATTTCCCATCGGTAGTATGCTGTGAACTCAATCAATTCAAGAAGAAATGTCTAGATGCATGGTCGAAACCGCCCTTTCCGAACAATACAAGTGTCAAACATGGCATTCTCGTCGTCTGCTCCACTACCGGAAACGCCAACGCACCCGAAAATGCCGATCGATTCCTCCGGTGGTTGAAACGTGAACCAACCATGGCATTTCAACATTGTGCCTATGCCATCCTTGGATTGGGGGATTCCAATTATGATGTGTTTTGCGCGGTCGGAAAGGTCATTGACAAACGTCTGTGTGAATTGGGTGGATGTCGGGCAGTGAAGGCGGCATTGGCAGATGAGGCAACGGGACTAGAGGAGGTGGTGGATCCATGGGTGGGAAGCGTCATTGATAAATTAGCAAATGCGTGTAAGGGGAAAAACAATGAGTTGGTGATGGATAGCAGTCGCGTGCTGACGAAGACACGGGTGGCGGTTGTTCCTGCGAGTAACAGTGTGTTGTTACCGGCTCCCGACTCGCGAGAACGGATTGCTACTGCCTTGAAGGAAGAGGAATCGAAGGCTCGGCCGATGGCAACTGGCGGACAAAGAAGCTACAGTGCTGAGGAGAAGAAGATGGACTCCATCGATGAAAGTATTGCACCCATCGCTTCTTCTTCGACATCGAATGCTGGGGGTTTCAGTGTTGGAGTACGGGCGATTCGCACGCTCCTTTCTCTATCCCCAGACGATCCATTCCCCACCATTCCTTACTCATCTTTACCCAGTTTTGCGACATCTCTCTCATCATGTGAGTTGATTCACGAGGATGATATTGCCACAAACCAGCGACCACGGGGGGGATCGATTGTGACAGTGTCATCGGCAAGTTCGGGCTATTTGTACACGTTCAATTCGCCGTATGAGAGTAGTATTTTGAATGCAAGATATTTGACGGAAACGGATGTGGAGTGCGCCACGAAGGTTGCGAAGGAAGTACTGGCACCGCTTGGAGCAACGACGACGACGTGGTGTGAGGATGAAACGTTATTGAAAGCAATGAAGTTGTACGATGAGTACTTCCCAATATCTGAATCGACAATGACAACACCGACGACGACGGGTGTCCCGAATGATGATGATCAACAACTGCTTCGATATGAAAAGAATGGAAAACGCGTTATCGAAATGGTAGGTTGTTGAGCACACTTCTGTACCCTTTTCTCTCGTTCATCTTTCTAACATGTACATGTTACATTGCGAACAGGTCCTTTCCCTCCCCGATGACTTTACCCTCGAATATGAACCTGGTGACTCCGTTGGTCTTATTGTACCCAATAATCCACAGTCTGTTCAATTTATCCTTGCCATGCTAGAACGCAATCATGGTATTTCGCCATCGCAAAAAATATCTGTCGATGCCGCACAGCCCATGACTGTTGAACAGGTTGTTCGTTCCAAAATTGATTTATGTTCTCCTATAAAGAAGAAACAGTTGTATTTGTTAAGCATGCATGCGACCGATTTTCAAGAAGAGTCTGCATTGCGATTACTAAGTTGTGCAAATGGAAATGAGGGATGCGCCAATCTTTTCCAGCGGTACATCGAAGAACAATATCGTAATATTGTGGATATCCTTCGGGAATTTCCGTCATCGCAGTCCATCACACTAGAGGGACTCTTGGGATGTTTGCCACCTATCCCCCCGCGGTATTATTCGATATGTTCCAGTCCATTACTCGATCGACAAAAAATGACGAACGACAAGTACAATTTTCATTTGAAAGTGGCATTTTCCGTGGTGGATTACCTCACGCCTTCTATACCAGAGGTTGCGAACAGTCATCGAAGGATCGGAGGGTTGGCCACTCGTCGGTTGGAATGCTTCTGTTCACCATACTTAAGCACTTCATCCCACACGGCTGCCAATACGTCGTCGAAGACGTCGAAACTACCCGTTGTTCACATTTTTCCAAAGCCAACACACGACTTTCGCTTGCCTCCCAACATGTCCACTCCGCTAATCCTGATTGGACCGGGTACTGGCATCGCTCCGTTCATTGGATTCCTCTCTCACCGTCAGGCACAGCTGGCATTGCTCGAATCTACCGAGGCTGCGGAAATAGTCTCCGAGGGAACCTGGCGAGGAGGATACGAACTCGAACGTGAAGATTTAGCAGTATCCAAGGGTGATACACGAGGGTTGAATCTCGCGGCTGATTACAGGAGCAACTTTCAACAGTCGGGGGATATTGATTTATTCTTCGGATGTCGGCACAGTGATCATGATTACTTGTACAAGAAGGAACTGGAAGAGTTCAAGTCCCGTGGTATATTGACGAATTTATACGTTGCATTTTCGAGGGACGGAGGCAAGAAAGAAGGAAAGACGTACGTTCAGACTTTGATGCAAAATGATGTACAATGCGGTGAACGAGTAGTGTCGATGATTATTGAGAAGGCGGCGTCAGTATACGTGTGCGGTGATGGCAATGCTATGGGCAAAGATGTCCAGGAGACAATTGTATCCTTGTTGGCTAGACATATAGAGGAGAGAGGCGAGTGCGACGACAAATGCAATGCAAGGGATCAAGCGATTGCGTACGTGGATCAAATGAAGAAATCTGGGCGCTTTGTGCTCGACATTTGGACGTAGTAATGAGAAATCCACTTCAAATTCTTCCAAGGAAAGTACCATCCTGTCCCAATGACAAAAATTCACCTTCTTTTATTGTCATCACTCCTTGACGTAGCATCGTACGCCCCCCTTCTTCAATACCACACTCGCCATCACTCCTTTCAGGCTTGCTGTCTGAAGCAGGATGTATATCAAACTTTCCCAAGACTGGTAGACCCCATTTGCCTCCGATTATTTGTGGTGAAATGGTGACACAAATGCAATCTACCACCTTGCCTCTAGCACGTGTCCTAGTAGAACTATCCCCCAAAACACATTCATTCAAGAAAGACGATAGGACACCGGCTCCACCCTCCACCATAACACTTTCTATATCCACTTGGTTGTACAGCTGACTCAAAACATGCCTCAAATCCAGTGAATTCGATTGCTTATTAATCCGACACGGAAGCAGTGTCAATGTAATATCTTTCTTTGTATTGGCATCATCATCATCATCATCGTGTTTGTGCCTATTATTGTGATGTGTAGTAATAACATGGATGGTAATCTTGATCGGCATGTAATTGTCCGTTTTGTGACCATGATGAGGATCGTCGATCTTTTTGTACACGAAGATTTTGTAGCTCTTCGTTCGTTTGCGTTTCGGCGCATCATCGTCCTCTCGAAATGAAATCTCGAGAATATCCAAGAATGCTTGGGCGGCAATCGCCGAACAACAGATGACCGGATGATGTGCTCGAATGTTTTCGAGCATTATCTCGGGAGGAGTATTTGTAGTAGTATCGTTGGATGGTTCCCAATTATTGCCGAATATCAATCTTTGCAAATACTTTAAATTGGTATCGAGAATGATGGGTATGGGATGTCGCACTCCGCCGGAGGAAGGGGTTTGTTCCGATGGCAAACGAACATTCAGCCGAGGTTGGTCCGCTAGGAATGTAGATCCACCCACCAGTATGGCATCGTGCACATTTCTCAAATGATGTGTTAGAATTGTGGATTGAGGACAAGAAAGTAGTAGGTTGGATGTGACAGCGTCACTGTCGGTGGTGCTTTTCGCGGCAATCATCCCATCGAGTGTTTGAGCAAATGCCAATGTAACGAATGGACGACGAGCCATCGTAGTACTGTCCTCGTCGTCGTAGTCGTCGTACTGCTGATTGCGTTTATCGTTCTTGCGCTTCTCTTTCATCCACGATTCTAGNCGTCGTCGTCGTCGTCGTCGTCGTCGTCGTACAGTTGATTGCGTTGTTTGTCATTCTTGCGCTTCTCTTTCATCCACGATTTTAGACGAGTAAGAATGTGTTGGTATGTGTCGTTATCCCCATGAATCTGTGTATTCTTTGCAATGGTTTCATGTTTTGCATGATGTGCATCTACAGCATTCATGCTAGAAGTAGTGGAATCTGCTCGACAAACACACAGCAGGCAGAGCAAGAGGACAAGATATCTACTATTGGCCATTCGAAGGGCAACCATCGATTGGCGAGTCGAGGCCATTTGGCCGAGAGCCTCTTTTTGTTGAAAGATCACTAGAACTTGTCGACCGCGGCCGTGGTATTTGTTTGGTTTGGCTTCACTTTTTAATTTTTTTCCGTTCACTGTCGCTTCGTTGCCACGTGGAACTCCCTCTCCGAGAGAGAAGAAGATATGCCGCCGCCCGCCGCCGCCGCCCGCCCCAATCCACCCAACCCCCTACTACTACTACCTACGATACCCCAACAACCGGTGTAGTAGGAGGAGGCAATTGAGATCCTGTTCTACTACTACTCTGCGGCGGCCGTGCCTATCAGCATTGAACTCGCATGATTTGGACTCGCGGCGGCGGTTCATCGTGCAACAGTTTCAAACTCTTGTTAATGCTGGCGGTCGTCGTCGCTTCATTCCAATCATCATCGATTCGCAACCAGCGATCTCGTTGGACATTCTCAGACATAAAAGGGGTGGGAGGGGGGTGGTGCAAACCCAATTCCTACAATCGCGATTCGAATACTAATCATTACTTTTGGATTACTACACGAGGCCAGAAGTTTCAACGCAGCATCAGCAACAACAACAATTGTTATTCTCGCAACATGTCGCGCAGCAGCACTTCATTGTATTCATCGCAAACTTCAAAGAGATGCAAACTACTTGATCAAGCATCATTCATCGATCGAGAAATCAAAGATGATAATGATGATGGCGATGACGATGACGACACTGACAATCTGCGAGTGCCTGATGACGACACGAGATCCATCGACGACGACGACCATCCTCTTCCCAAGGGAATTCCCGATGGATTTTGCATCATCCATCATCGCACCATTCCAAACTCTGGTTTCACGACATTGCAGCTCGAGAATGCTTTTCCGACAACGGAAAGTAGAAGCATCGCGAGGATGAAATTAACGACAAGGGATGTCACCGTGCCGGTGGCACTGTTGCTATTATTTCCAGATCAGTTTGCCACCTATACGAAGGCCAGGAAAGAATGTCGACGCAACAAGATTTTGGTTGCTCGCGGTGGTCAAACGACGAGTGGACGACGGGAGGAGGAGGGCGACGTCGTACTACCCAACTTTGATCGGGAGAATTTGTCGGTCGGAAAGGTTGCGGATCGCGTGTGAGTCGTCTCGTTTGTATCTCCTTTGTTTTTACGGAGAATATATCGCTCCACGCTGCACACTCGTTTTGCTCCGTGCTTCCCCATTATTCACCACTCGTTTTTCCTGCCGTGGTACTCTACCCAATATTCCATGCACTCTATCGCCAGTCATCCCGGGGATACCATCGCCATCCAAACGCGCATGTCTCCCAACTACTCCGAATGTCGCAATCACGATAGCGCCCCGCCCTTCGACTTGCCCGTCGTTTACGAAGACGATCACTTGGCCATCGTTAACAAACCGGAGGGCATCGTCGTCTTCTCCCACAAAAATGGAGGATTCGGCAGGAATAGCGTCAAGGCCTGCCTTCCCTGGGTCCTGACCCCGCCCAAGGCCGGGGTGGTGAGCGTGCTGAGGAGGCCGTGTCCCGTGCATAGGATCGATAGGGGCACCAGCGGATTGCTGGTTTGCGCCAAGACGAAACCGGCGATGGCGGAGCTGGCAAGGATGTTTAGGGAGAGGAAGGTGAAGAAGACGTGTGAGTGGATAGTACTATTATTTATGGCTACGTGTATTTTATTTTAATTCACCGTATTCATGATATCTCTCTGTTATTACTCTCTAGACACTGCCATCGTCAACGGCGATATTCAAGAACCCAGCGAGACGTTGATCTCTCCAACGGATGCCAAGAAACGAGGTGTCTGCATCGAGGATGGTGGACTTACAAATAATAAGGATGATTCGAAACTGTGGCAATTAATAGACGAGGACATCGAGGGCCAATCGGCAGTGACAGTTTGGCGCACGCTGCAGCGAAGGCCGTTGGAGAATGCGAGGAATAATACAGTGAGCGTTGTGGAATTGAAGCCCATGACCGGGAGATATCATCAATTACGAAGGCACATGGTGAGAGGAGTACAGAACACGTTGTTGTGTTCGTTCTATTACTCTAGAAGTTTGATCTCAAAGTCTTTTTGGTGCATCCGTCACAACATCCTATACCGTTTCAGGCTTGGGTTAGCGGTTGCCCATTGCTCGGAGATAAATCGTATGA
>JALLBB010000723.1:0-12504 GCA_036939735.1 Discostella stelligera
TGCTGGATTTCATGACAGTGCTAGTCTAGTTTAATGCTACTGTCCTTGGTGGGGCTGGGATATTACCTAGGTTTGTTTTTGGTTATTATGGTAGATATTTAAACTAAGCACTTGGGAGAGGCAGTCATAACCAAGCGAATAGATGCAATAATCATTGATTGTGATGAATACTCATTACACTGTTGTCCGATGCATCGCATCCTTTGATTTTGCTGGATCGATTCATGGAATGGCAACCCATCTTCTACTAAATAGTGTACGCTTGTTTTGGCCTGTCATCAATGACAAATTTCCTGACAGTCTCATCGCCCACTTTTACGTTCCACTCGTGACCCTTGTACGTGTTCACATTGAGAGGTGGATCTGCAAACCCAAGCGATCCCCAGTACGTGTCCTGGAAAAATAATACAGCATTTTTCATTCTTTCATCCGATTGGGTGTTGGAGAACGATGCTTGCTTCTGCTGGATTGCATTTGCGGATGATTTTCCGGCTGCTCTGTTGCGATCCACGACATCTTGATTTACCGGACTACCAGGGAACCCATTTCTAGGAGCATTCCAGACCCATAAATCTGAATCAAAGAAGGCAAGATGAGGTATCAACAATGAGAAGTCACAAAGATTCATTGTCATTACACTTACTAGCAGCCCATTTTTCACCCTTAATCACTGGACAGCCGCCATGCAACGAATTTTGATCCGGCGTTCCATCTGGGTTCTGTGAGTAAAAGAGAACGGCCCGACTAGAGTGCGGACGAATGCTTAACCGGGAACGACAGTTGGCAACCATCTTCTCCTCCCAGGAATCACGAGCGAGAATTCCCTCCACGTCGCCGGACTGGCGTAGTGCATTGAGAGCATTGTCAAACTGGATGCGATCTGTTTCAGCCTGGCCAGGAGGCCACCCACGTGTGAAGACAGTTTCGCCGCCGTCGCCCTCCTGTAAATCTGTCATGTAGAGCAAGATGGTTGCGAATCTGTTGGAGCCTAGGTGCGCTGTATCAACTGTCGTGTTTGATGAAGAATTTGTCGTTGCTGATAAGAATATTTGAGGGAGGTTGTGGAACGAAAACAATTTTACTCACAATTATGTTCGTTCTGTTTTTGGTAGTCGTCAATCCAATCCAAGTGTGGGACGTATGCCGTAGTCTTGTTGTATCTCAGAACTTGTAATCCATCTGTCAAACTTTCTTCATATTCGTCAAATCCTGAACGTGTGAATACAGCCCGTAAGTTTGCCGTCTACTCTATCGGAAGAAAAAGTGTATTTGAATGTAAAAAACGTACCTAGCACATTCAAGCATCGTCGCTTCACGGCCTGGGCCTGTGTGCCATGGGTATCAAATCCATTTTCCGAAGTCCTTTGCGAATTGACAGTGTATCCACTCGCACCGGTACTGCTCCTCTTGATTCGATGAGTTTCGGACGTTTCTTTCAGTGCCTTTTCGACAATAGCGGCGCTTTCTTCCCGACTAAAGAAGTTGAAAATGTCGAAGACACGTGGCGACAGGGAGATGACCTCAAGCCAAACAGGCAAGCCTAGTGGTACCTCGACATGCGGAAGCTCGAATATTTCGCCTACATATTTCGGTGCAAATACAAAGACACGACCAGCTTGGACGGCGTAGAGATGCAATTCTTTCCGCCCCAAGGTGGATTTGTCACCACCACCAACACCACCACCACCACTCTCTGCCGTTGCACAGCTACCATGATCAGTGGGTTCCTGTTCCGTACACTCGCCAGTAGTAGGCATCTTCGCCTCTCGTGCAAGTAGAGCCAACTGCTCCAAGCTTGTGATACGAACACCTTCCCGCGTGTGAAAGTGACATGGCAGCGATCCAATCCCAGGCACCCGTTGTAACTTGTCATGATCTAACTGTATCGGTGTTTTGTCAACACCCATATCACAAAATTTGATCATGGATGATAATGATTCCTTGTTTTGCAAATGCGGAGCTTCGTCCAGATAATGTTTTTGGTTCGTCCATGTAGGTCCGCAGGAATCTCCATTATCGAGCAAGAAGGACTGATCGCCGGAGGAGTCCACCCCCCCTCCTACCAAGACGTGTGTGAGCAATGCATCGAAATCGTACTTCTGATACTGATCGAGACTCTTTTTTCCATCATGCAGAGCAGTGATTGAATTGAGCAATGTCCGTGAAGTATAGCTTAGCGAGGTGCTATTGATTTCCTTTGCCTCGAGTGTGCTACGTCTCTGGCGGGAGCAAGGATCGGGCTCACCATTGCGATGTACGACGATGTCCACTTGGTAGAACGGGTCGTTATTTTGCCCCTCAAAGCCTAGTATCGACTTGTAGGCAGCTTCGTGCGGTGACCATGTGGGTGGAATTCCAGGCAGTGCCGTAGGCTGCGACGAAGATGTTGACGCTGGGGGCGTGGCGGTCATGGAAGCATCATGACCACGATGATGCCGTTGTAGTAGCTTTGAGGAGAGGAAGTCGACAGGCAGAATGTATGGGGATAGCGCAACTCCAACCAGATACGCGGCGATGCAGACGGCGCCTGTTTGGATGACGCCGATGCGAGTGCTTCCCGATAATGTCATGGCGCTATGGAGAGTTCCTTGAAGGGTTTAACCAATATTTTTTATATGGAATCAGCCTCCTCTGTTCCCTGTTGTTGTTGTGTTGTTGTGTGTTCGCGTTTGTGCAACCAAAAATCCGATCTGGGTCCGCCAGACGGTTCATCATGGTCACAACTCACAACAACACATGGTTCGTACGCAAGCTGCGCAAGCTTCCCGCAGGTTCCCGCCAAAAGTTCAACGGCTCCCTTGAACTTTCCTGCCCAATAACAAATAAACCAAATAATAACAACCCCATCAGCTTCCAGTTCAAATCCACCTGTCTTGCTACTAACTACTACTACGCCGTTCGTTGATAATGTCACCGACGGCAACGCATAGGGTGACCCTGATGTCGTTCCATAAGTGGAAAATTGCAAAGATCGCGTTAACCTCGCGAATTCTACTCTTGATGGCAATGTCGCTCTCGTGTTCTGTTCTACCAGATTTTCATCCGGGAGATGATGTGCTTCAGATTGATTTGAGATTAACACAAGCAAACATAGTACCATCGGCAACGACAACAACAATAACAACAACAACAACAACAGCAGCAACACTGGAACGTGACGGCGAAAAAAAATATTGTTTCTGCTTACAAGGCCACGCATGTGATTCCAATTGGAGATCGAGGCGTCCAATCAAATCCAACCCATGTGCTGATGCATCCATCTACCACCGACGAAATATCTCGACGAGATATATCTGGTTGGATCGACTTTATCACTTCATTCTCCCCCCGGTTACGAAGTGGGATGGCGCGCGATTTTTGACGTTGGCCGTGGATCCATGGGCGAGATATCCCCAACAATTGCATCACGAAAAGAGAAGAGATGATGATTCTAAGAAAATTGTCGAACAGGTTTGTGAATTGTACGATACAAGTTGTCAGATATTATATCCAACCGGAGACGGAAACAAAATCTTTGATCCATCCGAGCAGTCTCATGCCTTTCTACCTTTGTTACCTCTCCTCATCCGATATACCGCCAACTGTCTCATCGATATAATGCCTCCCACTTTTCTGCCATCGTCCTTTGAAGGAACTGTGACGTTATGCGCGATTATTATCAACATGGTGGCGTTTGTGATTGCAGCGATTTCACTGTATGATTTAACAATCTACCTTCTAAAGGAAGACCAACTGACCAAACTCGTCGGGAGGAATCGAAGTGATATCGACGATGACAGCTCAGAATCAACCTTGATGGAGAATGACATTGTGACATCGCAGGAACAACTTCTTGCCCGTACTGCCGCACAAATATTTTGCATCAATCCCGCTGGCGTCTTCTTCACTGCGGTCTATTCCGAGTCTGTTTTTGCCATGCTGACATTCTCAGGCCATGCCATCTTTGCCAAAGGACAGTATTGCAATCGCTACTTGAAAATAGTTAGCATGGATAAGCACGAGCATATGATGCCGGTGTCGAAGTGTAGAAATAGTTCATATTGGTGGTGGGCAAAGTTTTACTGGCTTCCGTCGACACTCTTATGGATGATGGCCTCATTCACAAGATCGAATGGATCATTCACTTCCATATGGTTATTAATTGTTGGTATAGCGAAATGCACTTCGTGTTCTATGCGAGCAAGCACAGGGAAGAAAACCACTTTATCAGCATTGGAGGTCATTTCAGTTCTTCTGTTTCATGTTGCATTGGCATCCCTCGTGGCTTTTCCCGTATTGTTCCATGATTGGCGAGGGTACAACTTCCATTGTCAAGTGGCAAAATCGCAACAATCATCTCCGTGGGCTCCTCTCCTCCCAGAATGGTGTAAACATAACGCTCGTCGATTTTCGCTCTACGCACACGTGCAACGAAAGCATTGGAATGTTGGATTATTTCGATACTATGAAATGAAGCAATTACCAAACTTCCTCCTGGCTCTTCCGCTGCTGACATTGAGCTTTACCGCAGTTGTGGTGTGGATTCTGCACAGCTGGAATCGTCACATCGAGTCCACGAATGCTGCTCGCGGCTCTATCGGGGGTGTTCGCCTCGTTGCGCACGCTCGTGCTCTACTGCAGTGGGCATACTTTGCGTTAGATGCATCTACCAACGAACCATCCGAAAGACGATATCGATCGACAATGCGTCTACTTGGACCGAAGCTCCTTTCTCACTATGTCGTTCTTGCTGGATTCGCACTTGTGGGTACCTTTGTTGCGCACGTGCAGATATCTACCAGGTTGATATGCTCGTCTTGTCCGGCAATCTATTGGTTTTTGACTTGCCTATCAATTCAGGGAGGTGTGAATGATGAAATAATAGCCGGCGGAGAAAAAGATAGTCATGATGTCGTTCGACTATTTCCCTATTCTTTTCGCGTTGCACGTCTGATGTATCCTTATTTCGTTCTTTACAACGTTCTTGGGGTTATTTTGCATGTCAACTTTCTACCCTGGACATAGCTCAAGAATTGTTGTGGTCATCGTCTTTTTGAGACTGATACGCTAGTGGATGAAAACGCAAAAATAAATTGTTCGGAGATGAAAGGAGCCGCGGAACTAACCAAACGCTTTTATATTCGTGCATATCTACTAATAACTACACATATCAATTTGACTCGGAACAACACTCTGCCTGACATACGATGGAAAATAATAGCATGCCTTGAGAGCCTAGAACAAAAGTTTCCGAGAATCTCTCTTGTCATGCACCGCTCTAATTTTACCACTTTGAGATATCTCCCCACAAGCTAATAGCATCATTTCCCGACAATCGCCGTTCCTCCGTTGGATTAAACTCGCCGTCTTCTATCTCCCACGGCATCTTGTCATCCAACAAATGTAGACCAACTAACATTCCACCTAATCCATCATCCGGATCGGATGCTGGAGCAGTTACCAACAAATCATCGTTAATGGCGCGAATTTTTTCCATGAATAGTTGCTCATCTCGTTCCATCTCTAATCGAATGCGCTCATCGCTCTCTTTCTGCGACAAGTTCGAAAATTCGTCACGAAGGTCGGAAACCATATTCCATTCTTCCTTGGACACGAGGTAGAAAGGTGATCGGACATCATCGGCAATAGCACCATCGTCAGCCCATCGAGTCGTGGGGGAGAATACATCATCGTATTCGTCGGCGGTGTCAATTTTAGAGGAAGTGATGCCATTGCTGCGGTGCTTTGGCTTCTGGAGCGAAGAATTGACACCACTTTTGAGTCCGACACTTTTTCGCGCGTTGACTGTACTTGGAGCGGGGGGTGGCAATTTCGAAAGTTTGACTTGCAAAGAAGTAGTGCGATTCACAGTCGGTGGCTTGCTGCCGGTGGTTTTCAGCGATCCCTGACTGAGACTGGTCGAGGATGTCCGCTTCAGTACTACACTATTGTCTTTCCCTCCTGCTGCACCGCCTCCACCGGTGACGGTGACTTTTCGATTGGAAATATCACCAAAGGCGCGACGACGTTGCTGAGCGGTCTTTCCACCTTTCGATGATGCAGATTTGTTGTTACGATGAGGCGTTTCGGTGTTCTCATGAAAAGATGCCTTCTTCATTCCATTCGACGACAACGACAACTTGGGATGATGAAGTTTTTGTTCCGTCGTTGCATTTTCATTGTTGGCAAGAAGGACGGACGGCCCCCTCGAGGATGCGGGATTGTTCATGAACATGGTTGGTGGATGCTTGTAAGCTATCGTTCATTGACACGCCCTCTCCAGGCTTCTAAAGGGGTTTACTGTTCAATTGATGAGTTGCTCGTGACGGCCTCAATTCTTTCTTTCTGTTCGATTTTCGTCACAACAATGCGGGCAACCTGCAGCTGCAAACGATCGAGTGCCGTCGCCAAAAAGAAAAAGTAAAAAGAGGGGAGACAAAACGCGCGCGGGTTCACTCGGGAGTCTTCGCTTCTCCCCCCGAAAAAATCCAACGACCTTCTTTATCTCCTCTTATCTTCCCCACAGACACACACACTTTTTAAAAAAATCAAGAAGAGAACTGAAAATGAAAACTGAGCCATGACCATGACGCAACCCTTGCCCTATGCGATCGAGGTCTCACCCGATTCCACTCTCCAATTCACAATCACGAATGCTCCTCCCACTTCTGATGGAGCGGAAGGGGCCTCGCGATGTGTCATGACGCTACGCCATCCAGGTCTGACGAACCAGCACTTGGCGTTCAAGGTGCGAACCCATCTGCAACATCTCGCCTCCCACCCCACGAAGAGATGGAGTTCACAGCCATTATAAATCTTTGTTATTTTCGATTCTAATCCATTAATTTTCCACGAATTATTTTCAGGTAAAAACCACACAGCCGCGAAGGTACCTTGTCCGTCCCAATCAGGGCATTGTTGCCCCTGGCTCCTCCGAAACCGTCTCAATCCTGTTAGTTGATAAAGAACGTTCTGTCCTCTGGTCGACCTATGACCGTCTCGGTCAATCTGCCCTCGATCATTCCAAAGATAAATTCCTGGTCCAAAGCTGTATAGTATCTGATGAATTCTCGGCTCAATTTCGAAACGAACCGCGGGGAGAGGCTGGGCAATATAAGCAGGAGTTGATCGAGGCACTAACCACCATGTGGAATGCGACCGCATCGGGTTCCACCGCCGTGCCCATGTTCAACAAGAAATTGCATGTGCGTCATGTGGGAGTGCCTGGTGCATCCGGGGTGGAGCCGAACGCTGCATCGATGATGGCACCTACAGCTCCAGCGCAACGATCTGTCGCATCCACGTTTCCGGAGGGCGTGGGGAGCAAACGTAACAATACCGAGCAGATGACTTCAGACCAAATGTACGAGGAGCTGACAACGTTACGGCGCAAATATGATGAATTGGTGGCATTCTCCGTTAATCTGACCGCGGAACGAGATATTCTCAACAATACGTTAGAGCAAACGAAGCGTGATTTGAATAGGGAGATAGCCGCACGTGCGGCATTGGAGAAGCAGGGGTTGAAAGTCTCGCGTACACAGGATATGAAATCGAAACAGACGGGAGGGGGTGTTTCTTTCAGAACTCTTTTGGTTGCCATGGTTATCTCGTTCCTACTTGCAGTAAAAGCGACCAACAATGGATCGATTGGTGTGTTGAAGAAAGTGCCCGTTCTACGCGGTATGTTAGGATTCGAATGTTGCTCAAAACATAAAAAGAAAAAAGGAGATGCTGTGAATGTTGTATCGGGTGAATTGTGAGCTACAATGAAATTAACTGGCCGTAGGGGAAGAAATGCATCACCGAGGATGAGAGTCATTATAGTATCAGTGTTTCTGTGTTTTAACTCTCAGGGGATACACTTCTGAAGTGCATTTTTTCCAAGGGAATTCTCTATTTGATAATGAAATTGATTGTAGATGTTGTTCGATTGGCATCGAATTAGCCAGCCTCTGGAAAATCAATCAAATATTGATCGAAGGCAGCTTCGGAAGCGGCAAGGGCTCGGTCGGCGAGGACTTCCAACTCATCCGCCATCTCTGTGGCCTTTTGTACTTTGTCGAGTAGCGATCCTAAATCAATCGACACATTTTGTGCATTTTTGGCCATTTCAATTTTCTCTGCAGATAATAGTATGGATCCTTTCAGTGAGTTCATCGCATCCGCGGTGGACGATTTGGCCTCCTGTCCCAGAGACTCGGCTTGGATTGACAGATTTTTTGCTTCCGTACGTAACTGTTCCACCTTCGCCCATAGATTTTCTGATTTTTCAACGAGTGCAATCACATCGTCTTCGGTGACCAAATTTAATGGCACGGAACCAAAACCAACGTTGCGCAGTCTAATGCAAAACGCCGACGCCGATGTAGCCAAATAAAAAATAATGGTGAGCTGAATAACTCGCATCACGCTGTCGGAGAGAGTGGAACAGTTGGAGATAGAGGCGGTTGCTCCAGAAATTCGGACCTCTTCCGACCGACATCCCCTCACCATTTTGCCATTGCTGCACCGTGTGCGTGTGCGAGGTTTTTTGGTGGCACCTACCACTGAGAAATCAGCGACAACTTGTCGATTGAAGATTCGCTAAAAGCCGTCCCGAACAACCCCCGCTCGCTGTTTTGAGGCCGACTCCAGCAATGACAGGGGGGATGCCGTCCAGCCGTCGTCCATCATGGGCACCACTTGAGATCCCCCGGCCCACGCCAGTCACCTCCCCTCCCCCTCCCCCTTCACGCGGAACCCTCAAATCTTCTTCGAACAGAGAACCTTGCTCTTGCTCGCTCTCTCCAACTCGATCGACCAACCATGGGCATGAGGACTTCATTGGGCCAAAGTACAGCTGAACTAATGAAGAATTTGGAGGCTAGCTCCGATGAAGAGGATGATGAAAACACTCAACCTAATAGCGTTGCAAATAGTGTAGCTGCTGCTATCACCACTACCATTGCTAGCACCGCAGGCCGTGGGCGAAATGACTCGATGTCATTGGATTCTGACGAGGATGATTTTAGCATTGTGGGTGCCATCAACGTCAACGGCAATGGCAATATCTGTGCTTCCAAGCGCCATTTTGAACTCTGAAATCAAATACTGAGGACTTTGGCTACTATGTGCCATGGACTTTTGGATACACATGGGAATCAATTAATTGATATTAGCGCTGAGCCATGGTGCAAAATCAAGCCAGAGAAGCAAGTCAAGCCAACGAACTCCAAGTACACCACTGAAATCGATCGCCGCTGGAAGGAATTTGTCTGTACTCCAACAAACTTCCAAGGTGAGCCATTTCCAAAGAAGTGGAAACTTGAGTGACTACTCGGTTGGCTGGATAAATTTCCTATCGTTGATGGAGTTGAGGTCGCATACTTGAAAGTCACAGCCAATGACTTGAAGGTCGCTGCAATTGAAGCCACTCAAGCGAGAGCCAAGTTCACCAATGACTCAGATTACTCTGGAAAAAATTGGAATAGTGATATTCTTAAAATGAGGATGATGCATGTTATTGTTGAGAATAATAGCATCAAGCGGGCCTTCTTGCATCGCCTGGACATCTCCAACGACATGCTTGATATTGACAACAGGCATTCAACAAGTGTGACTGATCCTAATGTGTGGGATATGGTTGCGGACTCATGGAACAATCCTGGATTCAATCCACTGTCAAATAGCTACCCTCAACTCCACAAGGATTTTTGCTTGCGGCAAGATCTTAGTCATGATGCAGTGAAAGCCTTCAAGGAAGCCACAGCTGTTTTGGTCAAGAGGAAATTCAATGAGTTAACTCGCGATTTGGGTATAGTAAAAATACGATGGGAAAAGAGTGGAAATGGGGAGAGAGGTAAGGGAACTGACACAGATTCGGGTACTCATGACGCTGAGGTCCAGCTTGGAGAAAACGATGATCGTCAGAACTTTTTAGTTTCAATTCCACCGGTTACTCTGTATTTCTGGCAGCTGTTTGAAGAGGATGGCTTGTTAGAGTCATCGCTGCAGATGCTCAGGGAGGATATTGCTTCGTCAAATGGTGCTGGCGGAGTTCCTTCAGTTGCGAAGAAGTGTGATGATTTGAATGGTGACAAAGATGCAGCTGGACGAGGAAAGCAGTCGAATAACAAGAGAGGTGATGTTGTTAGTACGAAGGATCACTCGGGTCTCGAGAGGAGCATTGCATCTATTGGGTCATCTGTTTTGGATGCAGCCAAGTTAGATGTCATTGAGAGAGAGAAGGATCGTGAAGCACAGCTGAGAATAGAGCAAATGAGGATTGACAGAGAGAGGGAAAGGGATACTATCCGGTCGCTGCATGTAAATATTGAATCGCTTCGCAAGTCAAAGCATGAATCATATGATCAGTTAGATGATGAAGAGTCGGCTAAAAAATCACGAGCCAATTGTATCGCACGTTTGAACAATGACATCAAAGAGATTACGTCAAAGATAGAGGAAGATGAGAAAGAGCTGCGTCGATTGGAACGTCGTAGCTTTTGATGCAAGATATTCTTAGATCAATACATCGCAATCTATGCAGTTGGGGATTTATACTATTACTATTGCCATCAATATTAGAAACAAAAATAAAAATAGATTATATTATTCAATGTAACTACTTAGCCATCACAACTCCGACCGCTGGTTTCGTACTCTGTTTGATACTGGTTGGCACCTGCCAGACATGACGACATATCTAAGCATAATCTCTTGAGGCAGAATTGCTGACTGAAATCGACGGGCAGTAGGCCTCCGAAAACTTCGAGGATATCCTCGAAAATGCGCGCCACGGAATTGGACCAGCAAGTCCAGAACGAAAATGCAACTCAACAAATCCTTCCTCGCTCATCTTAAGATTACTCAAATCACTCAGCAAAGAGTCTGCCACAGACTCATCAATTTGTTCTGTCTCCTGTACATTAATGCAAAAGTTGTGTAGTTTTGCAAGCGCATTGACAAGCGCTACCGTCTTTTGAATTGTTGTGTTGAAAGGGATGGATGAACGGAGTATCTCCCAAAAATGCACCAACTGACCAAATGCACATTCTATTCTTATTCGAAGCTGACGTTATAATATTATTTCAATGTGAAATCAAAACTTGAGAGAAAAAAAGTGCATTCAGACAAGTAACAGAGAAACAACGCACCTGCGAATGGAAAAAGTTGTACACGTCCTTGCCTCCGCTATTTGCACCGGGGTACGGAGTTACCATGTAATCCGTGTTGACATATGCATTATCCCCATAGAGCACCAATCCATCTGCAAGAAGTCCTCCCTCCAATCTTTGATATAGATCGCTTTTTTCAAAAGCCAAGAAGTCTGATGAAGCACCACCATAATTAATAGACATGTCGATAATTTGGCCACGCCTATCACAAGTTCCCTGCATATTGAGTCTGTATTTATGCTTCCGCGCACACAACAACTTTTTTCTCGAGACTCCAGCTGCCTTGGCATCGTTTTCAGATGGCTGTGAAATCCAAATCAATAATCCATCAATAGCACCGGCGCAATTGTTGAATTGGACACCACTTACTTCTCGAAACTCTCTCGCCATTTGACGCTGTGTGGCGTGATCCAAAGGATATGAGATTTGAAATGCTGGGAAATTATTGACTGCCTCTACAACAGCCCACACACTCATCATCACCTCCACCCTAGAAATTTCATAGTTTGTTGTTAGGTCATGAATTGAACCGCCTGCAAAGTAGCGCAATGCTACTGCTAAGCGAGTGCTGATATCAATTTTCTCATTTGAGATTGGAGGATCAGAGTAGTTCCCTCCTGGTCTCCCCCCATCGCCAGGTGATGGCTCCGACCTCCTCCCTCGCACTGCATAAACTGCAGATTGAATACTATCCTCTAGCTTATCATGCAATATCCAGAATGACGCGTATGTCATGCGATAAGCGCGACGAAATGGATCCTCGCCAGAGCATCGAAAGATGTCTTGGACCCCGCGGCGTTTCCGCTGGCAAGCTTGGCGGCGTTTCTTCAATGGCGGCCCTTCTTCGTTATCAATGACTGCAACTGCAGCCGCATTCGCCGCCGCTGCCGCAAGAAGAGTGGTGGCCTTCAAGAACTTCATCCTGAGAATCGGAAGGGCGGAGCAGCGGAGACAAAATTGGCCGCGATCCTGAAAGAAGCCCAGGCCTTGGCAATCATCTATGAAATCCTCTGTGAATGAGTCTGCATAGAGGGGAAGGGGTGATGGGGGTGGTGCGGCGGTGTATTTCCCCTGCCTGGAGCAACAGGGCACCACCCCGCCCGGGACACCCTGGACTACCAAACTCGACGTTTTTAGCGGCATTTAGGGAGAGGGGGTGGTGGGGGGATGCGAAAAGGGATGTCAAAAACCTGCCTGGACCTGATCCCGGATCCCGGAATTAGCTGTTACAGAACCCGTAAATACCTTACGCAACAACTGGTGTAGGCAAAGACACGGCTTTCCCGCCAAAAATGGTCCTCCATCCTCCCCGAAGGACGGGTGAAGTCCTAACAAAATTTGTTAGCAGCGACATCACCTAAAATGA
>JALLBB010000724.1:0-12517 GCA_036939735.1 Discostella stelligera
CGACCTCGTGCCGGGAACTCATCTGATAATGGGTCTTATTTACCACTAAGCCATTACGACGTCGTAATGGCTTTGTGGTAAATAAGACCTGTTATCGGATGATAACAGACATGAATACAGCAAAGATACTTCTGTATCATTTTGGAGCAGTCACAGTTTCATTTGTGGGTTTCTTTTTATGTAGTCTCTGCACGCCTCTCTAGCTTTGGTTTCATTTTTTTATTTTTTTCTGATTTTGTGATACTTTTCCATGCAACTTTAATTTGCAAAGAACTGAAATCTAGAGGTTGGTCCTGTCTTGGACTTTCCTGACGGGACAGAGATTCCCAACTTTGGGATTCCCTTCTCCTACAAGTCCCTTCCCGGGAAAACCATAGAGATAGCGTACGTACCATACTGATACTAACATCATGTAGTACATAATCTCTGGTAACAGCGTGGGCCAAAACAATTCAGGCAAAATAATGAACCCAAGTTGTTCTTTTTGCTTCTATGTGAGAGAGTTGCTGCAGAAGAAAAAAAGAAAAATGTCATTTTTAGCATTCATTCCTAACCGATGTGGTGCAAGAATTACAGATCTGATTTCAGTAGGGGTTGGTCCCTTTCCTTCTCCCTTCAGGAATAGCGGGAAATGGGAAGTCCCTTTGCTCTTGGGACATGATACCCGAGTTCCAACAGAATATCGCATGTCTTTCACACACCCTCTTGTAACATGTTCCTACATGCAATGTATGGGTAGGTTAGAGCAGCATGTAATATTATAATCAAAGTTGAGATAAGTTGAGTTACCGAAGATGAAATGATTATGATGCTGTAGGGCATCGCTAGGCATGCAATTAGCGCACGATACCCAGGTCCGGAACAGTCGAAGTTTAAAATAACAATATTACTATTAAGACATCACTATTTAATTTTATTAGTACTTACTACTACTATCACCACTAGTACTACTACAATGACGCGGCGGCAGAGCAGTAGTAGTAGTAGTAGTAGTAGTAGTACTAGTACTAGTAAGAGCAGTAGTAGCAGTACTAGCCGTAGTAGTAATAGTTGTAATAGTAGCAGTAGTAGCAAAAATAGAGTAGTAAACGTAATGTAATTAATATTTTTTTATTGTTTAGCATTATTCTTGTCAACATCACCGATGTCATCGTAGTACCTGTTTTATCTTTCATTGTGAAGTGGGGGCATTGGTACAGTTCCTCATCGCCTTCAACACCTTTCAGTACAGTATAAGCTACAAATACGCACGTATCCCTCTATGTACAACTCCTGATCATTTTACGATTTACGATAAACCATGGTGAACAACTCCAACCAGACTTTCTTCATCCAACTTATAATATGGACAACTGCCAATGGCATATCTGCCATCAGCGTGTGGGCGCTTCTTTTCGCCATTTTGCGCAGCCCCAAAGTCCGGTCAAACTCGTTCAACCTCTATCTGGTTTTTTGCCTCGTCCCCGATGCCTACAAAAATATCGCCGGCTTTGCGGCCAATTTGGCCAATCTGCTCATGGACAACGGATCCTCCCTTGCATGTGTGGTGATAGGGTTCAATGATGCGTACTGGTGGTGTGCGAGCTTGTGGATGTCGTTCGCAGTCTTACATCAGATTTACAAAATGCTTGTGGCGAACAAACACTCGAAACGATACGACCCCCCAACGATAAAACGGGTCACTATCGATTCGGTGATGATTCACGTGTTTTCAATTGGAATGGCGTCGTTGACACCTCTCCCCACTGTAGAAGTCATTCCGTATCCAACCCCTAGTAGTGGCTGCGAGGCGTTTCCGGAACCGGGGAATAGGCCGCAAGAAATTTTCTATTGGGCATTTTTCATGCCTGTGACGGCGCTTATCCCAACGTTATTAGTGACAATACTTTGTTTCCATATATGGTGGAAACAGTTGCTACCCCGGCAGAATGTCAAGTCTCGGTCGTTGCTGTTTTATTTTGCACGGTTGCTCGGCACAATTTATCTCGTGATTATTGCGGTGATTGTATCATTCTTCTTTTCCAATTGGGTTCAAGCCATCGCGTTCACTATGTTTAACTTTATTGGGCCGTTCCAGGTGTGTCTAGCTCTCGTTAAAAAAGACATCCGGAATGCATTCCTTGAGACGTGGTGCTGCTGCCGGAAGCAAGGGGAAAGTGAGATAGAAAAAGATGATGTGAATGCGTCAGTAAAGAGGGCGTCTATGAAGACATTTACATTGGTTCAGAGTCTTATGCAAAGTAGGAAAAAAAGAATCGTTGCCATCCAGAATGGCGAAGATGACGAGAATAAAAATATCGAGGACGGGAATGAGGTTGACTCAGTAGAAGTGACAGAAGATGATGTGGATATTGAATCGAATGATCCAGTGAGAAATGAAGTTGACGAGGTTGACATTGTTGTAAGTTAACGCAGTTCCAAACTGTCCAATCTCGCAGTAATATCGCATTGTGAAGGTCTATGATAGATAGACGTTTTTTTTACATTTATGCTGCGATTCTTCCGGATTGGCACTTGTTTGCTCCTCTGCCTTTAATTATTCAGGGTAATTAAGTGCATACATTCATTCATATAATATAGTATGGATCTTAATTCATACCCTACATGGTGGTGATTGATGTTGCATGCATGTCTCGCATCTAATTGCATTTGCATCGTACGCTTTTTGTTCTGAAGCAAAGCGTCGCTCCAATGGGCAATGATAAGTTCCCTAGATTATATAATGACGTGCCATTCTACTGGAGGGCCAAACCAATACCGAAACTACATTTTCTTCGATCGCCAACCTTGTAACGAAGCAATTTCGTTTTGAAAAGTGAAGTGGCGACCATTGTTTTACAATTCCTTTAACTACATGATCTGCTCATCATTTATCAGATTATTATTTCATCCTGCAACCTTCTGTCTAGCAAGTCCCATATCCATCCGGGGTGCATTCACCACGCCGATACTCGACCAACACGCGACGCTAAAGTAGAGCGTCATCCAACACATGGCATATCGCCAATCCTCATATGACCACGTAATTTTGTGTTCGGTAATATTGGTCAATGTTTTCAATCCGTCAATTAAATTGTAGTAGGATGTGCCATGGGTGGTATTGTCAATATGACCTTTGATATAATTTGGCACGTCTACGGAGACCATGTATGTGAAGTAGATCATGTTGAGTGTCAACTATTCGGTTGTTGTTTTGATTAGTTTGTTTCGTTCGAATGTTATCCCAAGAGAGGAGTGAAGAAGAGGTTAGAGCCCAGTTTGCGCAAGAAAATAATTAGGATGAAGTGAACAATAGAGAAAATGCATGATGAACTCACCGCCTTGTGAATGAAATCTCGTTGCTCTCTACCAACATATTCATTATAACATCTCAAGAATGCCACAATCGAAAGGAAGGAACACATGGCCCACAAACTCTCCTCGACAATCGATCCCAAGTAGTTGGTGGTGACGCACGCATACCACGAGAATAATTCCGCAGCCACTAGCAGCGGTACCATGAGGTTGGATAAAGTCGTCACGACACCATCGTCGGTGGCGCGGCCAATTTCGCGCAATAGCAGTCCGGCCTGGTCGGCGGCACCCAACTCGGCCACGGTGGCCACGCACCGTCCCACGAATCCGGTGGAGGCGTAGCATCCCACGAGTGCCCGGCGGAGGGTGTGATGACAGGGCAGTATGGATCGGAAGGCGCAACCTCCCACGTAGATGGTAGACATGATGAATTGACGAGCTCGTACCTCTCGAAGCCATTGCGGGTAGGATGCTCGTCGCGCGGCGAGGGTGGCGTAGGCCGATCGAAGTAGGAGGGCGTTGATCACGGCAAGGATGGTGAGACTGGCCCACCAGATTAGGACGGGTATGGTGTCAGTGGGTGCGGGGGAGCTGAGGTTGATCATCATTGCCATTATTTCGTTACTCTAGAGAGCGCGATGTCTCGTTTTCGAAAAATTTATGAGATATTGTTGAATTCGCTAGCTTTGGCAGCGGTTGTCAAAGAATGTTCGATGTGTTGTTGTCACCTTATTGTTATTGTGTGTGTGGTTCTGGATGAGAACCAGAGAGTTCTGCGGCGTCGTCCAAAACTTGTGGAGTGGGAACAAGCGCCAACATGGCTACTGACTCCTACGAAGATCGGAGAGTTCGTTCCCGCCATTAATAATGTCTATAGTTGTTCCGTATTGCTCGTGTGTAGTCATTTTTGTCAAATATTATTTATTCCTATGTGGAATTGTTATCGTACTACGTTTCCAAAGCAGGCGCACCCACAAAAGATAGATATCTACGCTGGTTTCCCCACCGTTTGTCACGACCGCGCTGACCGCTGACCATGATGACGATATTATCGATGAACGTTCCGCAGGTAGTAATCTGGTGCCTCTCTCGATGCGTACTAACTATCAATTGCGCTCTTCTTTCACTTGTCAAGTGAATGGATAGGGGTGGGGAGATCTCGTCAGGGGTGCCATAATCCTGCTTCTCTCTTTTTCTCTAGACAGAGCTCATCGTCAAAGCTCTGTGCTCATCGCTCACTGGTCGGGCGGCCTCGCACTAGACACACGAATAAAAGTAAATCTTCTTCCGACTTCCGACCATGCCCAAGGCCGAGAAGGGCACGCCCAAGGACATTGCCAATCGCATGAAAGCGAAGGGGCTGCAAAAACTCAAATTCTATTGTCAAATGTGTGAAAAGCAATGTCGTGGTGAGTGTGCACGATAACAAAAAAGAAACCTTTGCTGCATGATCATTCTTCCCATCTTCTTCTTTTACTGCTCTCTCTCTCACTCTCATTCACTCGAAATAAAATAACACGCAACAAAAACACACAGACGAGAACGGATTCAAATGTCACATGACCTCCGACTCCCACCTGCGCCAAATGAAGCTCTTTCGCGACAATTCCGCCGGCTGGATGACCAATTTCAGCCGCGAATTCGAAAGTGCCTACCTCGACACCTTGCGTCGCAGGCACGGCACGCAGCGCATGAACGCCAACTTCGTGTACCAGGAGGTGATACAAGATAAGGGGCATATTCATATGAATGCTACGAAGTGGGCCACGCTCACCGATTTCGTACAGTATTTGGGGAAGCACGGGATATGCGTCGTCGAGGAGACGGAGCGGGGGTGGTATGTTACCTACGTGGAACGAGATGCGACGTTGCTGTCGAGGCAGGAGGCGGCAAGGAAACGAGCCGAGGCGGATAGGAACGAGGAGAAATTGGCAGCGGAGCGGAGGGAGGTGATGAGATTGGAGGCGGCAAGGGCGTTGGATAGGGCGGGATGCGATGTGGAACGGAAGGCGAGTGAGATTGGGATTAGGGAAGGGGGGGCGAAGCTGGAGTTGAAGCTGGGGGACGTGGGAGAAGGAAAACTGACGGTGGAAAAGAAGCGTCGAAGGGGAAATGCGGGGGCTAAAATATCGTTGCTGGTTGAGGACGATGACGAGACCGGCGAAGATGATTCGAATGATGCGAGGCCTGATGACAAAAACAACATGAACTCGACAAGCAAGCCGCAAAACGAAGGTCGAGATCAGAAGGAACGCACCAAACTATCAAAGACAGCTACGGATAACCACCAGCAACGGAACGAAGCTCAAAATTTTGCCAACCGTCCAAAGCACGATGACGACGAAAACCGTGGAGGACGTGGAGATGTTCGGAAAGACTACTGGCTGCACCGTAATATCATCGTGCGTATAATATCGAAAAATCTTGCCAAAGGGGAATATTACAAGCGTAAAGCCATTGTCGACAAGGTCATCAACAAATACGAAGCCGAGGTGGAAGTTCTAGAGAGTAGTCCTAAAGCACGAGATGGGGGAGATATCCTGCGCATAGATCAGGAGGATCTCGAGACAGTCATTCCAAAGGAGTTGGGTGAGAAAGTTCGTATTGTCAATGGCATGTATAGAGGACAGAAGGCACGGGTGGAAAAGTTAGATAAGCGCGAGTATCGTGCCGAATTAAGGCTTGTGGAGAATGACAAAATCGTGCTGGTGGATTATGAGGATTTCTCCAAAATTGCATGAACTATCAACAAATACCTCACTGTGGGAGGTGCCATGTTGGCCGTGGTACTTTTCTACCTCACCCCAGCAAAAATGGGTGATTCCGTATCTCTTCCAAACTTTGGATTCGATCATTTGGATTCAACCTAAACATTTTCGTCAATAAATCCTTGGCTTCATTACTTACACCTAAATCAACCGCGTCAAGGGCTTTATCGTAAAGAGGAGGGTATTCAAATCTGCATCCGGTTAGCATGAATAGAAGGATGGTTCCCGCTGAGATTGTGATTGGATAAGGATCGAATCGTAGGATCAGGGGTAAGCCGACAAAATATCTTTCAACAATGAATAAGATACATAAATCCTTTTCTCTACCTGCCCATATGTCAACGGCATGGCCATCAAAGGGACGGCATATGAATATCTCTGGAGCCACATGTTGACGTTTTCCGCAAAAAGGACGAGGAGCTATTAAATGCCTGCCATTCGCGGAGTATGGTATTCGCAACGACATGCCAAAGTCGATCACAAGAGACTTGTCATCTAATAGCATTACATTTTCCGGTGAGAGGTCCTTGTGACATATCTTTGCCCGCTGCAAGGTTTCCAGCCCCTTTGTTGGAATATGTAATGTGCGACATGATGTTATTGCGGCGCTTGAAAACACATGCAGAATAAATTTGGGGTAATGCCTCACCTTCAAAAGTTGCAGGAAATATGTTCGTGATTCGTCTTCTGACAGGCGAAATCGCTCTGCAAGCCCCACTCGCGTGCACATATCTCCCCCAGCACAGTATGGCATCACTAAATACAGATACGATTCATCCGACATGACAACGTCTGCAGTAAGAATGTGTGTATCGGAGATTGATGTACTATCGAGGAAATCTGATAAAAACTTGAGTGTGGCAATTTCTTTGATGAAGTCTTCGGGTAATCTATTTTGACTGGCCCGTATGAATTGCCAGGATACTCTTTTAATTGCAACCACTTCGTCTGTTGTTATCCAATTCAAGTCGGCCTTTAGTATAACCCTGGCAAAGTAGATATGTGTTGAGAAAATGCCATGATCGTTCTGTCAAAGTATCCAATATTTAAATCAAAAACAAAGATGTAAGGTATATGCGTGCATGACATTCGACAAGAAGTGATACTGCATTGACATACCCTACAAATGGGATCTCTCCTCAACCAGTATGCTCTCATTCGACTGACCTCCCGATTGTTTCGATCCCCATTCGGAGCGGTGGAGCTATCATCCTGTGCATGATCGTCTTCTTCCTCCTCCTCGTCCATATTATCGTCGTGCGATGATGTTGATGAAGACGACGACGACGAGGACGAGGAAGAATATTCTGATAAATTACTACTATTTTCATTGTCGTCATCTTCATCCATTCCATCATCCTCAGCTGCGGGATGTGCATTCAAAAAAGTATCCACCGGACTCGTCAATGAGGTTAATATGAGCACCTCCTCCTGACCATCATGATTTTGTATCCGCACTTTTGTTCGGATGCACCGTCGAACGTGAACTGGCTCAAATGGCGGCGGGTCAAGTGGCGGTAGGAATGGTTCATGCTGAGGTTGCTCGCTGGTGCCATCGGGATAAATGTTGATGCGCAATCGAGTAGCCGAAGTGTTGGAGTTCATGCTCATGCTAGGCAATTGACTTGATCTTCTCACTGATTGAGAATTTGTTCGTTATTCGCCCGATTTGTTGGGTTTTCAGTCTTCATCTTGATGATATGTATTACACTCTCTCTCTCTAGTACTACTATCGGCATTATCATCGACCATCGCCATCGGGGCGTCCGTAGTACTACGTGGCCTCTGCCATCTACCGTACATCGATTCCACGTGGAATTTGTTTACAGCCTGTCTTTTTCTTTTTGTCATTGCTCTCAGCAGCCCGTCGGTCCCTAACTAGCCTAGGCCCATAACACCCAGTGTCACGTAAAGCTCATTGATACTTTTTACGTCTCCCGGGGGGGGTTCCCCCCCCGGACCCCCCCCTGAAAAAGTATTAGGAGTGGACGTAAAACTGAGTGTTATGTAAAGCTCATAAATTTTTTTTATTAATAGCCTAGCCCCATAACACCCAGTGTCATGTAAAGATTATTGGTACTTTTTACATATTTCCACCCCCTGAAAAAGTACACCAAGTGTAATATATGTAAAGCTCATGCGCTCGATCATGCGCGTATGGTACGTCATTATTTTTTCATCATACACAGTTTTTTTTCATGCGCTCGCTCGCGCGCGCAAAAAACACACAACAATCTCTACGATACTCTCACGCACGTACGATAGTTTTTTTTTCCACGCTGGCTCGCTCGCGCACGCGCAACACACGACATACAACCTCTCTACCGTACTTTTTTTTCATTCGAGCTCATAACCCCAACCACGTACCAATTCCGCCGCGAAATCCACCCCTTTTGCTTCCGTAACCTTACGGTCTTGAACCCAAGACCTCGTAAGATATGGTACTTGCAGGCGCACTTCCGACCGAACGAACAAAATAAAATAATATCTAAACTTAGTAAAGGAACCGCTCGGATTTGATTTTTTTTGGCGCGACGAAAACACACAACACACAAAGCTCTATGGTACTTTTTTTTGGTTTGAGCTCATAACCCAATACGACGCGCATTTTTTCTTCCACGCGTCGCTCGCAGGGAGCGTGCAGAGAGAGGGAGAGGACACGCGAATTTTCTAATGAGTTAGACTAAGAGGAAGGACAGACGCTCGAATCGAGATCGCTCGTCGCTCGTCGGTCGCTCGTCGAGAAAGGACTTTTGTTTTTGTGGCAGAAATGCGTCGCTTAAAGAATGCCCATTTCCCATTCGACTTCGATTTTAGACCTTTCACCGGATCATTATTAGTTCCGCTATAGAAAAAAGAAAGTAAGAATTTATTTTTCATGCCGACAGCGAGCAACACATCGTCTTGAGAGAGGTATCTCTCTTCAACCAAGCTAGTAGCGCACTAATACTACCTATCTTGATGCTGCAATTGCCATTGCAATAACCACTCTAGAGAGTAACCACCTCGCTCGTACAAGATCACAGACAATATTTCTATTCTGGTGAATGCCGCTGGGCTGTTGCTATGTCCTGATTGTCATTCTGTATTGAATCACGACAAAAAAGTAGCTGATCTTCATGATGACCATCTCCAGTAGGGCGAGATTGATTACACTCGTTGCCACTTTGGCAGCATGTTGCATAAGCAACAGTGACAGCATGTCAATCGATATTAAGATTCGACAGCGTTACTTGGCTAAAAATATCAGACGCAACAGGAACGCTCTGAGAAACAATGTCATCCATGACAAGTTCGCCAGGAGGAGGAGCAGGTCGTTGGCACAACTGCAGAAACTGTACTCATCCTTGCCTCTGAAAGATTTTGCTGAAGACGAAGGCAGCAGTACTTTTGAACACACTCTTACTGGCTCAATGCTATTGGAGGGTAACTCAATAGACGAATCTGGTTTAGATTCCGTGGACGGAGAAATTCAAAGTGAGGTGAAGAAAAATATTCCGTCGAGTGACAAGCAGATGATTTCTGTTTCTCCTAGTTTATCTGAAACGTCGTCCCCTTCCCCAACGAGCTGGGAACCAACCTACAGTGGATCGAGTGCCAGAGAAACAACCGCTCATACTACTACTTCCGGTAAACCAACGATGTCACCATCAATGCACCCCACAGCACGCCGTACGTCACACAGTCCGACGGCTACTCCATCGAATGCACCCTTGCCTCTGAAACATTTTGCTGAAGACGAAGGCAGCAGTACTTTTGAACACGCTCTTACTGGCTCAATGCTATTGGAGGGTAACTCAATAGACGAATCTGGTTTAGATTCCGTGGACGGAGAAANCGAATGCACCGTCAACGGCTAAACCAACCGTATCACCCACGACAGTTGCTCCATCAAATAAACCGACCACAGCCAAACCATCCTTTTCACCAACTACTACTACTCCATCGAATGCACCGTCAACGGCTAAACCAACCGTATCACCCACGACAGTTGCTCCATCGAATGCACCGAGCACATCCAAACCATCCTTTTCACCAACTGCTAGCACAAGTCCGACTACAATGAAACCAAATAGTCGATCACCAACACAGCCGCCATCTATTCCACCTACAACAGCAAGTCCGTCAGGTCGTCCGAGTAGTAGATCACCCTCACACAAGCCTAGTCGCAAGCCGACGCTTTATCCATCATCTACTCCAACTACCATAGAACCAACCCTCAGCCCTTCACTGAGCACATTATTGACCTCCATGCCTTCGAATGAATTGACGCGAGAATCTGTCAGCAATAATCTGGTCAACGGTTCACCAACTGCCACTCCAGTCACGTCGAGCGTTCCGGCCGCACCCACATCGAGCAAGAACACTAGTTCCCTGCGACCAACCATGGCTCCAACGACCAGCTCATCTGTCCAATCTTCGACCAGCGATGCACCTACCACGGGATATTTCTCGACCAAAGTCCGCATCTCTATTGATGGAGTTACTGAACCAATGGACAATGCGACTTCGGCGATATTGGAAAATGTCACGTTGTCCTTCTTGAACGAACAATTCCAAGGGGTTTTAGAGGTGAATGAAGTTATTGTGTTGAGCCAGAGATTCGGTCAATCGTCGGAAGACTCGGCTGGAAAATCGAGGTACATGAGGGTAATGAAGGGTAGAAGGTGGAGAAGAGTTCGGACTGGCAGCAATAGTGGCGACTCAATTGTGAGGTCACTAGCAGAGAGTTCGTTGTTAGTTAAGTTAAACGTAGAAGGGATGATATCGAATTGGACGGCATTCATAGAGGCGAATGATGATCAAGGCAGTATTGATTCAATATCTACTACACTTGAAAACGTCATCTCGTCCAATAACGAAGAGTATATGAGCGAACTAGCGAATGAATCTGAATTTTTCCCAAGTGCATCCGATCACACTCCATCATCGGCGGTGTCGAGCTCCGAAGTAACTACAGCGAATGAGGACTTAAATCGGAAAATTGTCATAGTATCTGGAGCCATCGTAGCTTTCGTGGCATTGGTAGGGAGCGTGCTATACATGGAGCGTAAATCAGGTACCAAGCGTCGTAGACGACAAGATGACGAAAACAGGGAAGAATTTGCATACGATCTCAGCCGTGTCGTGAAATCGGGCGAGGATCATAATATTGGAGACGAGGGTTCAGAACAGGTGAAAAAAGAGGAGGAGGAGGACGAGGTAGCGACGTACGACGGGGGCTGCGTGTGTCCGGGGCTGATGAAATCGAAGTCACCACATCAGGCAAAGATGAGGGCAAGGATGACTAGTCTTTTGGACCAGGTATGTTTTCCTTTCACCATCCTCTCCACTTACGCCTCAAAATTCGCTCTAACTAAATGTGTTTTTGTTGTTACTCTATATCATGCTGAACAGGCTGGATCTTCCGAGACTGATCCGCAACAAAATGAAGTATCTGCGTTGGATATGTCTCCGCAGCTGCTCAAGGCTGCCATCAAACGGAAGGAGAATAACATTTACGTGTTTACCGATACCCAGGCACCATCTTCAAAGAAGACTGGAAAGTTCCCAGACGACAATATGATAGAGTTGCAGCACAGTGTATCCTCATTGTCCAATCCGAGTCACATCGAGGAACCATTCACGCCAAGTCCACGATATGGTTACTTGGGGGATCGCTTCAATCATACCCACGTCGAGAAGATGATTGGCGATCAATACGATACACGTGCAATAATGACTCCATTCACCCCCAAGGGCAATGGAAGCTCTACGCCATCGCGCAGGATGAATTACAGCTTCAGCTCGCCCACGAGCACGCCACGTAAGAGTGCCTCTAACCAGGACAAGTTGTACTATGTGTATGCTCCCTCGGGTCCATTGGGAACCATCATCGACACCACGCCAGAGGGACCCATGATTCACTCGTTAAAGCCCAATTCACAGTTATTAGGGCTGGTCGACCCTGGCGATCTAATCGTGGGTCTCGATGGAGTAGACACACGGAATATGACGGCAGCAACATTCACGAGGTTAATGGCCAAGCGAAGTCAAGGCGAGCGAAAGATCACCTTGTTGAAGGGATCGGCGCCGGTGAGTCCGAGGTCGTTGACACCGAGATGACCTAGAAACAGAGATCATGATGCCGCACATAAATAATTATCATCCTTTTTCATGTTCCATGGAGTTAAAATTTAAAGTGATGTGGATAATAATATATCGTATTCACGGTACTTACATATAGCCAATCATAATAATAGGTCGTCTATCTTCAAACCCGACAACTCTAGAGATTGATGAATCATCAATCGATACAGCACGCAGCACGCAGTAGGAAGAAGAAGTTCTCTGTCTGTCCCACGTGAGTAGGTATAGAGTATTATAGATAGTCGAAGTGTTGAGTGGGCAGGAACATGTAGTTATTCTGAATAACTTGGAGAAGGAGACTACGATGATCGAAGGGCGTCCCCAAT
>JALLBB010000726.1:0-12480 GCA_036939735.1 Discostella stelligera
AAGTTTTGTATGATTCCTAAGTATCACTAAGCTTCGCCACAACAGCAACAATAAAGATTGCCAAAAATCCGCAACTTCCAGTTGCAAATTGTCATCTGATAGCTGCATTTGGCACATTATTTCACTACAAACATTGAAGGTAAAGATAACCACTTACAGCTCCAACATTGATAGGATGTTCAACAAACCTGATGACAGTGGTGCCACAATTTGCAATGAGTGTTTCAGCTTTCTTGAGCTGCTTTCCCAAAATGCAATCAATATTGCAAAATCAACCTACCAGCTCAACATGAAGTTTGTTATATTCACAGAGCGTTTTGTGAAGGTATGCATGACTACATGATGAGTGATATTGTGAGGATGGCACCAAGTAATATGAGGATGAAGATAGTTGATGGATTGTAGGTAGTGCAAACTTTTAAGCCTTCGTAGATTACTAGAGAGTAGTATTGTGAGAGCTTCAATTGCTAATATGAAATGCTTAGGCATTAAGATATGTTCAGCTGAAAGCATGATGTTCGAAGCGTATCACTGACCACCTTACCCTTCGCTCACTAAATCGCAAAGCGCATCACTTTACTTGTGAATGTTACGATTAAGTGAATCGATACTCTGACTGAATTCAAAGTACCTAGGCTAAGATTAGTCTAAAACTAGTCATTTTGTCCTCTTGCGTCCGAAGCCAGTGGAGCCATCTCGTGGATGCACTTTCATTCCACAGCGAATAAAATGTACATTGATATTTCCCCATGATTGAATTTGGTGAATCGTTTCGGAAGAAAACGACAAAATCTTATGCGCATTTTCTCATGATGAAGCAATCGGCTCAAGGATCGTTGCCAATATTCCGTGATCCGATGGAAATTTCAAAGTTGGAAATGCCATATCTTCAATATACTTCTTCTCACCGGTATTATCTTTCCATGTACTTACAACTCTGAATTCGTTCTTTCCAAATAAAATAAAGTCTTTTGGGTTGACGTCACCATTAGCTCGTTTGTCCGACTTGGCACATGCCTTGTTCAGCTGCGTTTGCAGATATGTCCGAGAGTTGAAGGTAGTGTAGTTCGAAGGATTTGGTACATCCCCCCAGCAGGATGTCAGGCCGTACGACACATAGTGTTTGCCCCACTCAAGAACATCTTGCGTCTTTCCAGGCTTTCCATTCTCATAGGTGTTGGCATCCAGACCAAATATTAGTTTGTGTGTGCTGAGTGCTGGGTCTGACGACATGGCCTTGATTATCGCACTGAGGACCGGTTTCGTTGCCAGTCCATTTGTGTCTCCATGGAAGGAAACAACCACAAATGGAACTCCATCATAATTCGTTGCTGTGATGGCTAATATATCTCCTTTTGCGATGGGAACGTCTTCGCCCTCGTCAAAAGAGTTCTCTACAAGTGACGTAACTTCCGAACTTGGTCCAGAGGGAAAAGTGTCTCTTTTCAGGAAGATGACCGAATTCTGGTCCCTCACGGCATCCATCTCACTTGGACTTACTATCCAGTAGTTTTTCCCCAAGGCTCGCTTCTTCGCCTGATCAATGAAAGATCCCGACACTTCTTGAAGTGTGATAATGTCAGAAACGCCGTACACATTTTCAAGAATATCCAAAGTGTGTGGAACTTTTTGTCTGTTGAGATTTTCCACCATTGTTTTCTTCAGAGATTGCCAAACATCTGGCGATGATACTGTGTTCATCATATGTACGAGAATCGCATCAAAAATGGCACCACACATGGTTTGCAACGGTAATGACACGATCTCCTCCTCTGGCGTGATGTCGGGGTATTTTGCTTTTTTAATGGGTTGAAGCAGTTTGTACGGTGGATCGGTGATGGTTCCATCCTTCATTTGAATGGTCAGGGGTGTATCAAACATGAATCTCTCCCAAGCTTCCCACCAGAGGTCGAGGGTGCTCAAATCCCCGTCATACCTTTTAGGAAAGAATATCATGAATGATTCAAATTGAATTGCATCATCATAACAAATCATTGCAAAAACAAAGTCAAGCCAAAACTTACATGTTGATAACAGTTGGACGACAAACCGGCTCATCCGAGCCCACAACATTGATGGTGTTCGTAATTCGGTCTAGAGAGTCGTCAATGACGTAATATTAGAGTCGACAAAACGTAGGAAATTGTGAATCAGCAAAGTATAGAATACAAAGTCTTACCTGGCATGGAAGCTAATCGTTTGCTTCCCAGTAGAGGATCCTATATCAGAGGGAAATAATTAGAACATGAATTTCATGTAATCGGGAAAATATATTCAATGAGCGACTCAGAGCACAGTAGTTTCCCACCTTCATAAACCCCGACACAATCTTCCGATCCCTAAAATCGTTCTCCCAATACGATCTCACCGAGTCCCACCCCACGCCCAACATTCGTTTTTCTAATTCTCCAAACATGTCTTCGGTGAAAACTTGGGATACGGCAACATCCCTGTCACCGGGACGTTCCAAGAATTCCTCCACGTTGGACATGATTTTATCATAATTTTCATTCTCATCGTAGGTAATCCAGTATTCGAACGGGTTGTTATTAATGGCGGCTATATTCCAGGATGCGACTTGTAGATGTCGCTGAGAGGCTGCCATGGCTTTCATTCCGATGCGCGCGGCGTTGGCGAGGGTTTGATCGGGTGTTGACATTCCGTTATTATTGCTGTCGCCGCTTTCGAGATATTGACCTGCCCCCCCTTGTTTGGATGTCGAAGTTACGATTAGTGTGAATTCAAAGTTCAAAAGTAGACGAAGGAGAAGAGAGGTGTATATTAGAACACGCACCAGAATGATACAAAAATGCCGCGTACAGCGCCGTGGCCACGACGATCAGGAATGCCTTGTTGCGATAGGAGGATGGCAACGGATTCCCGCCACCGCCGCCGCGATGAAAGTATGGATTGAGATTACGACGATCGTAGCTTCCGGCCATGATACTCTCCTCCTCCTGCTGCATGCGTTGCAATGATCGTGATAATGGAGAGGGTATTATTTGTGCAGGTCGACGTACCATTCACTCGAACTCAAATCAATATTATGTTAAGTTTCGGAACTGCCAGCACCTGGCGATACAATGTACGCTTCCTACGTGAAAACAATCGCCAATCAAGTGCGCTAAAACCTTGTTTGATTCGCTCGCACCATGAGCATCAATATTATTAACAGCCAACTACACTACTACTACCATCTATTTGTACACTTTTCTCATGATGTCCGCTGCAACCACTCCTCCACTGCATGTTTTACGAGGTATCTTGCGCCTCATTAAATCATCATCTCCTTCCAAGTCATCAACTCCCGCTACTGCTGCATCGTCGCCGTCGACTGCATCGCCAGTCGTAGCCGTAGCAGCAGCAACAACAACAACAGCTGATGCTGCCAAAACCAATGCTGCCACCCACACCACCACCAATTCAAATTCGACTCAAAATGACGTGTCCTCAGTATCCCTACATGCACACATTATATCCCAATATCGTAAATCTCAATATCTTCTCCCGCCTCAGTCCACGCAACAACGGAACATCGCCTACGACTACTACATTCTTAAGCGAGATTTGGTGGAACGGGCACGGTTGCATAAATTAGACATGGGGGCGGATGAAAAATTAAGTCCCAGAGAATTGACACGACGGAGTGCGGCACGTGCGGGATTACAATTGCCCGAAGAAGTTGGATGAGAATATAAAGTGGGTGGAGTGTATCCTATATCCTATCGACAAAGAGAAAGAAGACGCAATTTTGATTCTAACCCGAAATTAGTTTGTGACTTACCGGTATTTTATATTATTATCCTCTTCGCCCAATTGTCGAAATACAAGTGTAATTATTACGCCACTCCAGCATTATTTGGCCTATCATTGTGCGTGTACGACGAGGTTGAAAAGAGATACTGCCATATCCAGGGATAATACGTACACTTCACCCCGTGCTTTCGGCAGATTTCACAGACCTCGACCTCGGGTGCAATGTAGGGATAACAAGCGCTTCTCGTGCGAGGGAAGAGGTGGTGCTCTACCTGAAAATTCAGTCCGCCAGTGAGAACACCGGAGATGGCACCACCATTATTGGTCGAGGATATTTCCACTTGGGACTTGAACCAGCAAATCGATTCGTCAGTCTTTTTATACACGTCGCAGTAGGATCGCGATCGGAGTGGAGTAAGGTAGATGGGAGAGCGAAAAGAGCGGGCTCCGTGAGAGACTTTCACCCATGAGCATGAGCATGATGATCTGAAACTTGTGCCACCACTTTCGTTTGGGGTGACCTAGAGGATAATCATTGAATGCATATAGTGGCTCCGAGCTGAAACTATCCGAATCCCTTTCTTAGCGAAGTGTGTGAGCATGATGAGTCCAATAATGTTGTGCCATCCTATTCCATTTATTTGAACCAATATGATCAGTACCAAATCCCAAGATATTGTTTATCCAAGGACGCTTGGAAGCAGCTCCATGATTAGCATCATGCTGGGCATTTAACCCGATGAATGCTGCGCCATCCCAAATGTCATGGCAATCCAAACACCACTCATACCAAGTTGTTGAAAAACATTTCGGATGTAGCAAAGCTGTACTCTGTACTGCATGAAGAAAAAGAATGCAATGTAAAGGAAGGCGCGAAAGAGATACCCGGACGTCACAAACTCCCGCCCTCGACGCACTATCTTGAAAACTTCCGATTTGATCTCCCCTTCAAAGGGGGTATCAAATTTGAACCTGAATCAAATAAATAGAGGATTCAAGTTTTATATTGAATCATCATTGGAACAAATTACCATTTAAAAAGAAGAAAATACCAATACACCATCACCTGCACTCTCACTCTGGCTCATAGTCCACAACCTTTGCCTTCATTTCCACCATATGTTTATTAGTAGGTACGGATGTATCATCATATTATTTGCACGGTGAAATCGTTCCCGCCAAAGAACTTGATTACCTCTCCACCCGGATGGACAAAGTCAGAGATGTCGTAAAGGATGCCGTCGATTGCAAGTTCGGTGCCGGTGAGACGCTTGACGGAGCGGAGGGGTGGTTGTGTCGCGGCGTCATACTCTCGCTATTGACGACGATATTCGCTCGAATTCATCAAGCGATGCGGAGAATTTTGGTGCTGGTGTTGGGCGGAATGGGCATGGTTGGTTCCATCCCGCCAGCCGCCAGGGGGAGTTTTGTTGGGCCACGTGGAGCTTCCTAGAGGCCATTGCCATTGCCAATTGCCACAGACACTGCATTTTTTTTGTGGGCCACGAGGACCTTCGAGCTCGAGCCGAGCCAAGCTCCATCCGAGGATGATCACGTCCATGAGATGAACCAGTCTGATGGGCGGGTCATATCATCTGACAATCTAGCTGTATCACACCATTCTCCCAAACATCTGTTGAATATCAAAAACTGTAATCATGGTTGCAGATGACGCAATAAAGGGCAACAAGGAACAGATTCCACCCATCCTCCAACCTTGGATCTCACTTTACCGCTCCACACCCAAATTCAACATTCCCGGAACGAGTGTCGACATTGCCTTCTCCCTCCACTGCGCTGCCGTGCTTTCCATTTTGAGAATTGCCTTCCGCCAGACACTCTATTGGCTGGGATGGACCGTTGGTGCACCCGGCACCCTCTTCGCGGCGGCCTGCCTCGTCTCCATCTGTCACAGCTCGCTTCTATTGCCCGGACTAGGTGCGGTCCTTTTATCGCAGAAATTCGTACCGTCGGGTCAACTATCAACATCGCCAATTTGGTATCAAGATGCAACTAATTCGTTAATGGGATTCTGTACTGGCTACATGATCCATGATTCCATCATGGGATACATCCTAGAAATGTGGCAGCCTGGGGTTGGACCCGTGTTGTCGGGAGACGATTGGCTCTTTCTTGGACACCACATACTCACAACGCTTTACATGGTCTCGGCAAGATGGCAAAAGGCAGGACATATGAGTGCCATGATATTAATGTTCAATGGGGAATTCTCAGCTCCAATCATGAATATGCACTTTGTTCTCGAGAAGGCGTTGCAGCAAGATTGCTGCAAGGGTATTGCGTGGCTGCCTGCATTGTTTGCCTTAAACGAACAATTATTTTCACTTGTCTACCTGTTTTGTCGAGTGATGGTGTCTCCCTTTGTTATATCATACGTGACATACGATTTACTATTCACCAGGAATGGACGAAAAAATGTGCCTCTGTGGTTGTCAATTTGTTGGATGCCAATGTGTTGGGTAAGTTATAATACTTGGCATGAAAGTGTTAGTTCTGCATTCAATCCGATACTCACAACATCCGGTGCTTCTTGGTAACAACCATGTCGCTTCTCATCTCTTACATTTCAGGGAGGTAAGTAGAACTCCTAATTTTGAACGATATTGAAAATGGTTTTCTGCACTAACTCATTGATTCAATTTTTTTATCATCAGTTCAATTTGGCTCAATCCCATGGATAATGACTTGTATTGATACGTTGAGACAAGGAGTTATTTTAAACACTGATGGTAGACGTGAGTTATAGTTAATAGGAAACAACAGAAAAGAAGAATGAGTAATGATTCGACTCGGTATCAAAATTGTTTTCTATTTACTTCTGTTACAGACTCTTTACGTCTCTTAGAGTAGTTCAGTTCTTACCATACTTCTCGTAATTCTCAGCTACACAATATAAATCGACAAGGATGCATTCCTCTTAAGAAATCAAATTTGAGATCAACGCCCATGCAGCACATCTTTGAAGGTGAGTCCTGTACAAAAGCTTTGTAATCAAGGCGTTTTAGTTGTATCCACAGGTTTCGCAGCAGCTCCACGACCACCAAGTAGAGCTTCGATAGGATTTCCACACCATTCCATGAATCCAATACTAGCATTTTTCTTCTCGGGATATTGCGCCTTTTTCCATGACAAGGTGTTTTCGTCCCACTCTTCCGTAAGATAGCTCAGAATGATCTGCCTCTTCTCCTCCGTATCGTAGGGAGGAAGGAAGTTAGGTGGGAAGAATTGGTTAGGCCAGGTTCGGTCAGTGAATAGCCAGAGACCGGACCTGTTGTCCACTGCAGTTGCGTTCAATGGACGTGGTCCATTGATTGTCCACTTTTTCAACACTGCATCGCACATGGCAAAATATGCATCTTTGTGCTGCGATTGCAAGAGCGTATTTAGATGAGCATACTTTATGGAACAACGAATGTGTAAATAATGCAACAAAAATGACTGACCTTTTCAGAACGGAACTCTGCCTTCCGGACGATTGTGGAATGGAACGCACCAGGGCAGAATCGACTCGGATTGTAAAAGTGCTTGAAGAGTTGGTTGTGAATAAAGCGAAGCTGCCAGTTGGGTGGTAATTCAGCTGTCATGTCCACAAAGTCAGGTCCATAGGGCATGTCAAATCGGATTTCAAGTTCAGGTGGACTGTCGCCATTTGCTACAACCTGGGTGGGAAGGACCTCAATTTGCGGAATCAAGATTTTGCCAGACTTCAATACTCTGTAGTGAGATTATTTGGTTGCATCAGCATTGCAGAAGGTAAAGATAAAGCTTCATTATGGAATAAAAGCCAAACTCACTCGATTATTTCTTTCTCGCTAATGCCGCCCCACTCAGGATTATAGGTCCCTATGCGCATGATCTCGACATGCGCCGAATCTTTCGCAGGTAGCTTATACGATTTCGGAGGTCCAGGTTCACCGCCACCCACAAGCCAACCATCGTCATTAGTTGATTGCAGGAATTCGTAGTTACGATCGATAATATCATTAAAATCAAATGCAATTTGATGCGTGACGGAATCCGGATGACCGCGGTCAGACTTTCGTGACAGCGACAGGCCAAGGAAGACCAAACCGTCCACTTTGGATTGTTCTGGTTTGAGCACAGGAGGCTGTGACAAGGTTGCGGCATGGAAAGTGGAATGTATAATCAGATGCACGAATTCAGTATTTATCACACAGTTTCTTGTCGGCACTTACCATTGTTGATATGATCAATTAGTAGTACTGTGTCTCTCGATAATTGTATTATTTTGGTGTTTTGTGGTGTAACCTGAACTCGATCCCTCGGCAGGAAGTATCTCTAGATACTTGTTTCTTTTTCTCGCCAATGGCCGGCCGGCTGAAGGGAAAGAGATGGCGGGATTGGTGGCGCTAAAAAATTGCTGCTTGCTTGCTTGCCCTTGCCCTCGCCTTGCTTGGTGCTTGGCTGTTGGCTGGATATACGAGCAGTAGATCTTTAATACACTAATACCACCGCCCGAGAACCAACCAGCGCTATCAAAACCAAACCAGGCGCGATGGACGAGAGAACTTCTCTGTTGTCCAGCAACAATTTGGATGGTTATCACGGCGCCGCCCAAGTTCGTCCTCGACACAGTCGATCCAGTCGCTTCGGAGGTGATTTTTTCCTTGATCCAAGCTTGTATTGAGTTTTCTGATATCTGATATATGCTTATCTCAACTCTACTTTATTGATACTTCATTTTTTACAGCCAATGTCGAAACAGCTGGAGTGAGGCCATCGAGGAATAGTATTTCTAATATCCCGCACGCTTTGGAGGGATGGCATAAACGCACCCTCAGTGGTAAGAAAAAAAGGAAGGAGGTCAATGAAAGACTATTACCGAAAGAGCACTATCTTCACCCCCTCATGAACTCCAACTCTTTCTCTCTGTTCTCATTTTTGTTTCGTGTTCTAAAAATCCAGCTCAAGTAGCTTCTGTCAACGATGAATACTCTTCCAGACACAGGAGGATCATTACCGACAGTGGGGGGATTGGTCATGTCCGCTCGAGATCTTACATGGAGGCACCCGACGGAACCATATCAACAATGAGTGAGTATAATATGTTCTCACATCGATGTGAATCGAATCCAGAGGATATTTGACTTGAATTATTATTGTCTATTCATTCTCTGTGAATTAATATCAGCTCCTGTGGAAATGGGCCGCCATGAACTGTACGAGGAGCTTCCTTTCCTTGCTGTACCCGGGCTTCAAAAAAAGGAGCACAGCCTGGCAGTGGCATTTTCTAGCTACGCAGCGGCATTGGATACGCTAGAAACCGATGAATATCTCACTTCCACTACCGGCAAAGGTCTTAATCCTGATGAAAAGGAGCAGCGGTTGAGTCGAATGAGTCTTTTGCTATTAGATGAGCTGGAGTCAGATGCGACAACGGTTACTACTCCACTTATCTTTGCTGTCCTTATAGCATCCCTACTCATGTTCAATGGTGAGTGTGTCTGGATGCACCATCTCTTTTAGCACCTTCTGCGTCCGCTCACGATGGCGTTCCTTCCTCCTCCGCCTACAGCTGGTTATAACATAAGCGTAATGAATGCTCCAGAACAATTCGTTTTCCCTGGGCACAGCACTGAACAATGGAGTATGGCTGTCGCTGCATTTTGTGTTGGAGGACCGTTTGGGGCTGTTCTAGCAGGAAAATGGGCCGATCAACGTGGGAGGAGGGGTGCGCTCTTGTTAACTACATGGTTGTTCATTGTCGGTGGGGTGCTGCAAGCAACGGCGCCTTCATTACTCGTTATTATGGCGGCAAGGATCGTGATTGGTGTTTCGTCGGGGGCCTCAACAGTGTTGGTACCGATTTATTTGGGAGAGCGTAAGTTTAATCTCGATGTCTTCTTCTTCTTCAACGCGCTGTTTGCTGATGTCTTACCTTTGGCTTCATTGAGTAGTTGCCCCTCCCAATCTACGTGGTGTGATAGGCACTATGACTCAATTTGCATTGGTACTCGGCATTTTGTTTGCAGATATTGTGGGGTTCCAGTTTGCCAACGACACTCAGTGGCGGTGGATGTTCTCATTGACGTCCGTCATGGCCGTGTTCCAGCTGCTATTGACCCCGTTTCTCTTAGAAAGTCCTCGCTGGCTATTAGGGAAGAATGCAAACTCAATTAAGGCGCGATTTATCATTAAGAAACTCCGTGGATTCAAATACGACACAGAAGTGGAGACTGAAGTTGGCCACTTTGTAAGCAGTATTATCAACGAAATCTTTGCATCTGTTTTGTAACCTTGCTGACGAACCAACGCGTTTTCCCCCCTACTCCAGCTGGGTGCCTCGAAAATCCAGGCATTGCATGCAGATAACAGCGAAAAAGATAAAAATGAGCAGAATGCCTTGGCTGAAATGTTTTCTGATAGGAAGGTTAGACTGTTGGTTGTGTCGACCCTTGTCCTACAAGTCGCAAATCAATTCAGTGGGTGAGGTCATGGAGAGCGTTTTGTTACATGCATTGAGCAACTCAGATTCGCAGCTTACATTCATTTTGCACAGTATTAATGCAGTGTTTTACTACTCCGGACTATTCCTGAATTCGGTCATTGACAACCCTCTTGTCGGCACCACCCTAATGGGAGCAATTAACGTCCTTGCTACCTATGCCGCACTCCTCCTCATGGATCGATGTGGACGTAGGACACTGATCATGTGGTCTTCTGCTGGAATGTTCTTTTCCTGCGTCGTTATCGTCCTTGCGTTACTTGATTATTTTGATAAAATGGTAGCATTAGCAGCCGTAGCATCTTACGTCACATTCTTCGAAATCGGTCTTGGCCCGATCCCGGTGAGTGAATCCATTTAAGTGGCAATTACAACATCTGCGCGATTATCTAACGATTTCCTCATCATCTGCCAATGATATAGTGGCTCATCGTAGCCGAAATGTTTGATGCGAAATATATTTCAGTTGCAATGAGTGTTTCTTCACAGCTTAACTGGACATGCAACTTCTTCGTCGGACTGCTATTCCCCAAGATCAATGAGATTCTTGGCCCGTACAGCTTCTGCCCATTCGCTGGTGTGTTGCTCCTAACATTCCTATATGCTTGGATATGGCTACCAGAAACTGCAGGAACGACGCCCGCGGAATTGCAGGCAGAGCTGGTTAGGAAAAACTCTGGGGTAACATACCACAACATGGACATTGAAGGTAGTATGACTGCAGCACCTCCATCACAGGAAGAATGGGCCGACGCTCTAGCTTCTTTGGAGGACGTGGAAGATGGTGTTGGTAAGATAATACAAAATGGATAATGAATGTGTGATGATATAGTACATCTGATTTGTGTTGATCAAATGAGTTGGTGCATGAAGCTATTAAGTGTATTATTTCTGCGTTCCTTGAGCGTGTACCCATTAAAACTGAATCAAGCCTTCACCCCCAAATAATCCTCCGGTAACATTTCCAAATCATAACGATAGCCATATGCTGTATCCAAACATCCGTCTTCGAGACCTTCCAACCTTGCTGCTCTTTCTAATGTAGCCACACGCTGAAATCCCAAACTCTCCCAAAGCTTCACGCTCCCAACGTTGCTTTTAAATACCAAGTTGAAATAGCTGGCCGCAAGTTGATTGTTCGATTGCAGAGATCCTCCATCATTAGACGTCCGATAGAAATGAAATGATCCTACAGTCCAAATTTCTTTTTGAATTCACTCACCTCGACTTATATCCTGAATCTCTCGCGGCCCTGAGGAATACCTTTCCCATGAGTCTACCAATGCCCAAACCTCGAAATCTCGGTGCGGTAATGAATCCTCCATTACAAACATGACTACATCTTCCAGGAAAATTGGGCTTAATGTAAAAGCATCCCAAGACTTCTCCGGGACTGCTTGAATTTCTCCTTGCCGCATCCATTCCGTTGTCCAAGGCCCGAACTACGAATGCGGTATGACTCAAGAAGTATGCCCGCCAATCATCTACGGATGTAAACTCGTCTTCGAATGGCCAAGAGATTCCTTCGCGTATGACGAGATTCATGAGCGCCATCCCACAATACCATTCATCTTCTTCGATGTCGGTTGGCGAATGGCGAAAGAAGTCGACTTCAACTTGTCTTCCGTCCTTGAGAGTGGATCGGTAGGGAATGAGATGGGCGAGGAGTTGGTGGTTGTGTTTTCCGTCGCTCGGAACGCCCTGGTAGGCTGTGGTGAGCGGTCGACGTGCGGGGTTGACTCCTATAATAGACGTCGATGACTTGACTGATGCTCGCGTGGAATTGGGCAAAGCCGAGATTGGATGCGGAAGGGCAGATCCATTTCCAATCTTTGGATTTGGCCCCGAGAGAGAGGATGATAGTGCGCGGGCGCAAGTGGATTTGAAATCCTGGTTATGCCTGACGTAAGCTTGCAATGGATGACGGACATTGCCAATTTGTGCTGCTCTGGTGGCGATCATTGTCTTGTTTCCATGGTTCGTTTATTTTGGATCGGTTTCTCTTATTTTCGAATTGGACCGCGTGTTTCGGCTCGATTTCTACAATAATTCGGACAATAATTTTTCATCGTCACATCATTCCGCCCGCATGCTGATCGCCTCGGCGTCGCCCGAGCGATTGGAAAAAAAGAGAGAGAGTAAAAAAATAATGCTCACAGTCACAGTCAAGCTCGCTATCTACCTCTCTAGTGGTCACCCATAGGGTCTATATTTCTATATATATAGACACTTCGAGT
>JALLBB010000727.1:0-12460 GCA_036939735.1 Discostella stelligera
GGTCTACCCTGGATCGAAAGTCGATCCCCCAGTTCCCAGTTGTTTAGCTCTTACATCAGGTCTATTCTACTTGGCAAATAATGTACGGTAGCGCTATCTCTCACGACGAGAGAGTGGACGGTACCTAGTACCTCTTGTTCTACCACTACTACTACTCGTTTCGAACGAATGCGGCGGCGGGAGTTGGAGAAATGGCAGCAGCGACGGCGGCGGCGGCAGAAGAAGAAGAAGAATCGGAGAATGCTACGGCTACGATAGCAGTAGCTCAATCGTAATCGCCGACATTATTATCTCCGCCTGCTATCACAAGAGAGGTAGATGATGATAATGATGATGCTGCGATAGCAGACGAAGCCATGACCATGACTGTCAATGCATCCATCGAACTTGTTGACCAGAAAAGGGGGCAGCACGAAGAGCTACGAAGAGGTTAGAATAGAAGACGACAATGACGATGACGACGACGACTTTTCCGTGCCTCCGCCGCCGCCGCCTCCCTTGCCTCCAATAATGCAAGGCGGCACTGGCAGCGGTTCCAAGACGACCAAGATAAAAAAGTTGCTCTCCTCTCTACAGTCGGAATACTAGTTTGTGCCGGAATTGGCCTTGGCCTTGGATTTGGTCTTGCGTCGGGAGGATCATCATCAAGCAATGCGAAGTATTCCAGTCAGTAATGAAAATCAAAGCAAAAGTGGCATCGACCGAAGCCACCACGGCAGATACGGATGATATGAATGATATTGATCACAATGTGAGCACCGCCACCACATCATTAACACCAACAACAACAATAACAACAACACCATCCTCGGCGGAGAATATTCGAATGGTAAGTCGGCGACGCAATCATAGTATTCTGCGTTCTCATCATAAACGATCAAACAATTATGGTTCTTTTTCGTTTCATCCCACACGTTCGTCACACGTGAACAACAAAATCCAACTGTAAACGCGACAGTTTGATGCCGTCATTGTTGGAGCCGGATGGGCTGGAATACGTGCCGCCGAAACCTTACTCAATTGGGGAATTAATTCCATACTGGTACTCGAGGCCAATGATTACATTGGCGGACGAGCGTGCTCCTTCAACGGAATGGATGGATCGACTAACAATCCCGAGACCGTTGGTACTGCCGACGTTTCCTACGATCTTGGTGCCGATTGGATTTATGACAATGGAAATGAAATGGTTGTCGCCTTGATAGAGGCTGGATATTTAGATGCCGTATTGTCGTCATCTGGCAACAACAACAACAACGACGACGACGATGCCACCGTCACCTTGTCGGTATTATTGAGTACGGCACAATTTTACAAATTAACAAGTGACGGTGGAAGTAATAGCGCTAATAATGCCATGACAGCGGAAGTAGTCCAAGGGTCCGATCAATGGATAGAGGACGTATGGAATGATTTCATTACATTTCGACAAAATAACTTGCAGGATTTGGATGGGTTGAGTTACCAAGGTGAGTGAGGGTGCATAACTGCATTCATTCACAAAAGAGTCCAGTCACAAATCAGCAACATCCTTTTCATTCATTTATGCGCCTCGCTCGTTCTTACGCAGATGCGATTGATCAGTACGTTGATCAATCAGGTTTTTCCGACGATGAATATCTCCAATTCTTAAATGTCATTGAAGACACAATGGAATACGAATATACCACCGACTCCTCTCAACTGGACATAGGCGAAGTTGAATATTATCCACCGGGATATTGGATTGATACACAATATATATGGGTGTTCCCGGATTGGGGTTTGGGAATATGGCGGCACAGTACGCGGAACGTACGTCGGTACAGGAGAAGGTAATATTGAATGCCAAGGTGACGGAAATCAATTCGTCATCATCATCTCCTTCTTCGTCGCAAGAGGTAGGTGGATTCACCACTGTGACCTACTTGAGAAATGGCGTATCGAAGGTAGTACAGGCGAAAACAGTGTTAGTTACAGTGTCACTAGGTGTACTCAAGGCCAACACGATCGACTTCATTCCATCCTTACCCGACTCCAAACTCGAGAGCATTAGCAATATGGGCTTTGGTACCGTGAACAAATGCATGATGAGTTGGAATAATGATGACGATTTAGTTTGGCCAGAAGATGAATATTGGTTCTTGCTAATGACGCCCAAGGATGGCGGTGGTGGTGGTCAGACCCAGCAACAACAGCGATACTCTCCATGGACAACATTTTTCAACCCGACAAAGTTCAAGGGTAAGCCCTCGCTCACGGCATGGCTCGGCGGGAAAGAGGCGATTTATGCCGAGGATAATCAAACGGAGGATGAAATATTGGAGGATGTCATGACCAATCTACGTGCCATGTTCCCCACAATACCAATACGTGATCCCGATCGAGTCATCATTACTCGATGGGGACAAGATCCAACTACATTGGGTGCCTACTCCTATCCAGTGCCCGGGCGTGACTTTTATGACGATGCTGCCAAGTTGCAAGAGGTGTATGGCAATATCTACTTTGCGGGAGAGGCCACGGGGAGCGGATGGGCCACGACACAGGGTGCATGGAGGACGGGAGAGGCGGCAGCGTTGGTATCGCAGAAAGATTAAATGGAAGATGAGATCGTAGTTGTTGCTGGTAGATCCATTTACTGATAGAAGTTCTTCATTGATGATTTGTAAGGATGTATAGATTTCCATTGTTTATAAATCCAAGACTGAAATCAGATATGTTGCCACGATGTGCGCCGATTTCACATCGTCATCAAACCGAAACTCATGTCGATTTCTTGACTCTGACTTCGAAGTCATCAATAGTATGATGCACTGTTGCAGAGAATGGAATTCGTCAAAGGTCGTTCTTTTGATCAATCTTGGAGGGTATTGATTTTCAAACACTCAAGAAACAAATACTAATGCGTTTATTCTACTTTTCCTAACTGTTTTTTAGTGCATCTTGTCACTCTTTGGCTTGCTTGATTGGCGAATAAGTTTTGTTACAAATTTAATTGGCAAGGAAGTTCCTCGTCTTTAGCCCATACAAAGCAGCGGCTTTGGCGGCAATGATGGCACAAATCAAGTACACAATATCGTAGGGGATATTTTCCGGAATCCACATACCACCAAACGAAGTGTATACCCACTCCTCTGCAGTACCAGTGATGCATTCTGCCGGAGGAGTCTGCTCTGGAGGCATGTTTGGGCATTTTTTCGCCAGGACATAATAATAGAAGGGACTGCCTAACGAGGCAACTATGGGAGTTTGATCATCACGATACTGTGATGTCAAGAGTCCTTCCATGACGTAGTGAAGTGGGAAAACCCAGTAGGCCCAAATCCAAAATGATTTTATGTCCTGGGGACGAATCAAGATGCCTGCAAAGATGGTGCTCATGCCTTGCAACACTGCTCCGTAACCTTGCGCAGATTGGACGTCACGAAAGTTGGCCATAAGTCCCTGCCCAAAGAAAGTAAAAAGTCCCATACTTAACGTCATGAACACAAAGTACAAGAAGAACTTGGCGGCATTCAAGGCAAAGCCGGCGGTGAAGTACCAGAGAAGGCAAAACACCATCGAAGCCAAGAGGATGAAGGGAGCCTCCACGAGGGTAAATGCCAAATTAACAGCTCTGTGATCGTACATCATGGATGCCTTGTGCCTATAAAACATGTTCCGCTCCATTTCAAACACAGGGAGGGAAGTGTTCATTGCATTCACATTGAGGAACGTGATAGTTATGTAGATGGAAGTAACCCGAGATACCATGTCGCCCTCGTTCGTAGGTACTCTTTGAGAAGCAAAGACTGATCCAAAGAGCAAAGCAATGGCTGCTGACACAAAAAGTCTCACCAGATTGTAGCTGGGAGAGCGATGGTAGATTTTACTGAGACGCTTGAATACCTCAAATGCCTGGGTGCGGGTACATGTGGCAAATCTGGTAGGGAAAGCAATTCGGCTGTGATTCATGGCCATCGTCTCGATCAGATTATTGCAATCGGTTGCAAGGGAAGACTCAGAGTAAGCTTTAGCGTAATCAAAGGTTTTGGTGTCTGATGGGGCAGAGCCGACGCCAATGGTCGTTAACATCCAAGACGCAGGGTTCTCGCCTCCTTTGATTTGGACCGTTGATGGATAGCTTTCAAAGTAAGTGATCAAGTTGTAACAATCATCACCAAGTTCGCCAAAATAACAAGTCTCCCCTCCACGCTTCAGGAGAAGTAAGTTGTCAAAGGAGTTAAAAATGGCAACGGAGGGTTGGTGGATGGTGGCAACAACAGCGATGCCCGAATCGGCAATCCTTCTCAAGCATCTAATTACGATGTTCGCAGCCCGTGTATCAAGACCACTGGTAGGCTCATCGAGGAAGATACAAGAGGGATTAGAGGCTAATTCAACTGCAATGGAGAGACGCTTCCTCTGCTCGAACGAGAGGCCTCCAGAATCGTCACCAACAAGAGAGTCGCCAATAGTGTCAAGCTCCAAAACCGATAGGACGCGATCAACATACTTTATCTTCTTATCCATGGGGATAGATTCATCCAAGCGCATTTTAGCACTAAACTCAACTGTTTCACGAATCGTGAGCTGAGGAGATTGAACATCAAATTGCTCCACATAGCCCTGAGATGCAAAGAAAGGCGATGATCGACAGGTAAGCGGTGGGTATCATGGATGAAAAACTCAGAACAGCGAAATTTCCTTGTCCTTACAGTTATTCTTCTGAAAGAGTCGGGTTCTTGAGGGTACCCATTGACCAGAATATCTCCTGAGACTTCGCCGCTTGTCTTTCGAAGAGAGAGAACATCCATCAACGTTGTTTTGCCCGCCCCACTTCATAAAGAAAAACACGTGCTTTTACTACAATGGACAATAAAACATTTCGTTCGTCCTTTATGTTGCTTACCTTGACCCCATCAAAGCCGTCATCGTGCCCGCAGCGAAGTATCCGTTGATACCCTTTAATAAGTGAAGTTTATCCTTCGTCGTAGATGCCTCGACAATATAATTGATGTTTTTGAATGTAAGTGTAATTCCTTTGGATTCCAACGGACTTGCGTCAGACTCGGAGAGACACTGCTTAGCAGATTCCTCCTCGCATACATCGTTGACACCACTCGCAGAGTTTCTAGTTATGCATCGAACATTCGCTAGACTCCAAGTAGTACAAATCATTGAGACAAAGCAAAGAGCGACGCAGAACAAAACAGCATACCATACCCAGACGAACTGACAACTGAAAATAGAAGGTTAATGTTGTTGATGATCGAAAGCTCAAACTACCGAGATGATCGTGACTCACGGTTCTCCATTAACGATGAATCCAAACCTGTTGAGGATAGCCTCCCCTTCCGTCGTTCCATCATCACTGATGACTTGATCGTAAAAGCCACTGAGTACAGAGACAGCACCATCAGATAAAGCTACTACGGAAAAGGTGAGGAACGAGCTGGTGCAATCCTCACCTTTGGTACTCATTAACAATGGCGCCACGAATAATCCACGCAAGCAAGTTTGCCCAATAAATCCATATGTAATACGCAGGGATCACGTTGGGTAGAACAGTAAATCCTGAAAACAGAATCATCACAGCCATCGTAAGTGCCATGGCTGCTTGTCCGCTCGATTGATCTCGGATTGTTGCAGAGAAAATAGTGAACATGAGACTGCACGTGAATGCAAAGGCCAGGAGGAGCAGTAGGAAAACAAAATAGTTTCCAGCAGATGGGGCAAGACCAGAGAGCCAATAAACCAATGTGCCAAAAAGTAATGTATCAAGAAGCGACGACGGAATGCCGGCAAGAGCACGAGCCAGCACAAATGTCCAAGTAGGGTAAAAATTGGCATCTTGCTCTTTGTAAAAGATTCTTCTCGTTTCGAATTGGGGACTGATTGCACCTAGGGTTCCCAAGCCAATGAAGAGAACAGCATAGAAAACCACTCCCATGATTGCCTGAGGATCGGTCGTTTGCCAAAACACTGTCCCCACAATCAACCCCATAACCAGAACTTGAATCAATCTGAGCAAGGAGACCAGAACAAATCAGATTGCAAAACAAAACAAGTTTCATTCCACTCTCGTTCTCTGTGTGTCGGAACTCACCTGGCCTTGATTTTGTACTTATCCCTCCACCAAAGTAAGAGCTCTCTCACAAGAAGAATGTTGATAGACCGGTAAACGGAGTTGGCATATCTCTTCTTCACCCTGGGTTGGGTCAGAATTTGACCTGGATCCTTTGCTCGTGGCGTGTCCAACTTTTCACGCATCTCTTGCCCGCACTTTGATTCTTGGTATTTCTGTACCAATTCATTACTGGTAAAATTGGCACCTTCTTTTGAGTCAGTGAGGAACTTGGATCCATCCTTTGTCGGAAGACTCTGAAGCCAATCGATCGGGTCCATTCGCTCTGGCTGCTCGTATCCCAAATTCTTGAAGTGGTGTATGACTTCGTCCACAGGTCCGGCAAACAAGATACGGCAATTATCTATAAAGATGATCTCATCAAACAGAGCAACTGTTTCGGGAGGAGGCTGTAACAACGATACGAGAGTGACGGTGGAACGCATGCGCGTCACTGAACCCAGTAGCTTGCAGATATCGAATGTGGTAATTGCGTCGAGACCGGTACTAATTTCGTCGTAACAAGCGACAAAGGTTGGGGTTGCCATCATTTCTCCAACCGTCACCCGCTTCTTCTCGCCTCCCGACACACCTCGTACCTTGTCGTTGCCCACGAACGTATCTTCCACGCGTTTGAGACCTATCCCCCTCAGAATAATGTCAACTAACCAACCTTTGCTGTCTAATTCTTTGATTAGACTCTCAATTTCAGAGCCTTCAGTTGAGAAAGGTCCACGATGAGTTCCTCCGTAGCTGCACTGAAACGCAAAATCGATGCATTCCTTTACGGTCAAATAACCGTGCAGACGATCGATCTGGTCAACGTATGCCACCACATTCTACGAAGGAGCATCAAAAACGAACGATGCGTGAGTATATTTGCGTCACATGAAATAGTAACATTATCATCTGTGGTGGAGTAAGGATAATAATATTCGTACCGACCAGACTATCTCTTTGTCTCGTGAGCTGACGCCATTGACCTCGACGCTTCCGCCAACCACGTTGTTGCCATCCTCCGGGAGGAGATTCGCGATCATTTTGAGCACTGGAATGAAATCAGAGAGGTGATGATGATGTGACATGTGTCATGACGAGAATGCAGTCTGAAAGTGATGATTGTGCTTACGTGTACTCTTCCCTGAGCCCGGTCCTCCGAGGACCAAATACGTTTTTCCCCCTTCCAAAAACAGATTGATTCCCTCCATGACAACCTTGGTCGCGGTCTTCTGCTTGCGACATCCACGACGCAGCATCCTGTAAAAGGGCCCAGAGTTCGCCACGGTCGGAATGGACTGCTTGCCGTCCTTCTGGCCAGACGAAGGGCGGTGGTCCACAGGCAATTCGACGGTGTAGGATCCGTCCTTGACGCGCACTTCGAACGGCAGTTTCCCGGCGGATCCCATATCTACCATCCGTCGTATCTCTCGTATGATATCGTTTTCTTGGCTGGACTCGACACTTCTCTCCAGCTGATGATTTTTCACCAGCGAGCCAAGAATGGTCTCTCGCTTGGTGAAGGCTGGACGAGAGGCATTTGCTGCTCGTTCTTCCTTTTCCTGCTGCTGCTGCTGGTTGAACAGCAGACTGCGGCGAATGGATTCATCGACGTCAATGTCGTGAGCCTCGCATAATTCGAGTATTTTCTTGACCGCCTCCGAATTCTTGATGATCGACGACGACGACGACGCGTCGCCGCCAGGAGGGTGGTCTTCGCTCATGATGATAATCTCTCTCTCTCTCACTCAATTTTACTTATTCTTCTTAACGCCGAACCGGAAACGCTGAGGCAGGCAGGCGAGGATACTCTCACTCTCTCTCTAGAAGTACATCGCATCGGCTTTTAGGATATTATTTTATGGTCGTGTCTCTCTAGTACTACTTCTTGACGAGCATGATGCGAACACCCCTGACGGTGTACCGTACCTGTAGGATAGTACGTAGTACGAAGATCCAAAAATTTCAGTTGTTTTGTTTCTGCTTCTGCTCTTTTTCTTGCAAAAAAATCTGGATCTCAAAACTGGCGGGAAACGTATGCCCGATGGCCACGCGTGACCACGCATGCACCCACGACACAGACGATGATGACGACGAGGGCGAAGGTCTCCCCGTAATACAAACTTCATAATACATCAAACGCCATTTCACTACTCAGTATCCCTCAACTTCTCGCAATTCTACCTCTACGAATAATGAAATTCTCAATTTCGAGCTCTGCCGTTGCCGCTGCTGCCGCTGCTGCTGCTGCTGCTGCTGCTTTCCTCTCCATCGATGCCACGTTGGCGTTCGCTCCCGTCAGTAGTAGATCGTCCCGCATCGTTCAGCACCACCGGCGGCAGCAGCGCGTCACGCCATCCTCACCATTATTTAGCAGCAGCAACGAGAATGAAAACAGCGATTGGTCCTCCTCTCCGTCCAAATCGGCCATGATCGGCGGAGCCGGCGTCAACAACGCCGGCGAGCCGCCCTTCGAAATCCGCGGCTTCTCGCTGGGAAATCTCGTCGTGGGCGCCGGCGTGCTCGTCACCGTCCTCTCCTTCGCGGAATACCTCGGCGCGTCCGGATCCGACGGACCCACCCTGTCCGGACTGGGATTCGTCTACGGCATTCCCATCTTTTTGGCGGGAGCAGCGCTCAAGTACGCGGAAATCGAACCGGTGCCGTGCTACTCGTCGAGTCCGGCCGCCGAGGCGGCGTTCGAATCCAAGGCCACGGAAATCATCAAAAAGATCAAGCAGGATGTCACGAGGCACCGGTACGGAGACGAGGCGCACTTGGATACCACCGTCAAAAAACTGGGATTGGTCGTGCCCGGGAAGGCCTATCCCCAATTGAAGGAATTGCGCCAAGAAGTCACCGACGCTGGAGAGCTGGCATTCACCATGGTATGGCAATCGCTGGACACTCCCTACAAACTGTGGGCCGACGAGAAGAGACGGAAGCGCTACGAAACCTTCTTCGGTCCGGGCGTGGGTGCCGAGGTGGTCAAGATCGATGCCGAGCAACGGATGGTGGGGATTCGATTGACTACCGGGGGGCCGTTGAGCGAGGAGTATTTGGAGAGTCGGAAAGAGAAGGCATCGTCATCATCGACATTGGCAGCAGACGATAAGAATCAAGTGGCAGTGGAGGCATGATCGAACAAACTGTGCGTATTGTGTTTATTGAGATTTGAGGAACGCTGGGCAGTAGTAAAATAGTACGGTCCACGAGATTTTGACGCACGGTAGCAATGCCTCATTCATGTGATCTCTCATTTCCCTTGAGCGATACTTGATTCCACATCAATCATAATTGTCGAACAGTATCATAGCAACAGTCTGTTGAATTAGTTGACCAGTGGGCACACATGATTGTTTGCGAAGAAATTAGACTGATGATCTTCTAACTAGCAACAGTTTGCTTGATTAAGTTTATTCGTTCTCATGAATTCAAACCATGCCTTGAGTCTCTTAAATACACGAGGACAATGGCAGATCCCCTACCCAAGGTGTAACGAATGCTAAATTATCACATAGCACCGTACTCGCTCTCTATATGTTTCCTTTCTCTTAACATCCCCCCCCTGCCCCTTCGATCTCCCGTTTACTTGAAAAAATAGCAACGTCTTTCCTCAAGCACAACAACATGGATACCACCAACAACAACAACTACTCACGCCTTTCTATAATGATTCTTGGTCAAATCGACATTTGGCCAATGTCTCCACAGCGTCACCATACCACGTACATCCACCACCCGTTCCTCCGTCGCCAAACCTACCAAGAATTTCCCAATCTGATCCAGCTCTCGATCGTTCACATCGTCGATGAAACTACTGCAATCAATCGCATTCTCGGGATGGAACATGTAACTGGCCGGCGAATTATCGATGATGATCACCTGACTCAAATCGCGATTCAAGAGACATAAATCCTTGACGTAATTGCCTTCGTAGAAGACGCAGCTCTCGCGAAAGAGGCGGGTGCGTATGACTCGATGAGGATCGAGCAGGTCGAGCAATACGTCGGCGTACTTGTTCAGGCTGGCGGTGTATACGACGAGTTCGTAATGCTTGGACATTTCGAGGAGGAAGTTTTCGACGCCGGGACGTTTGGCGACGTAGACGTAGTGTATGACGTCTTCAATCTGTTCCATCAAATATAGAGGGAGAGAGAGTGCGCGTGGAGCAGGGTGTGAGAACGACGATGACAGGAATAAAACACAAAAAGCGTAACCCCGACGGAGGCATGATCATTTTACACAATTACTCACCTGAACGGGAATCACAAAATCTGCACCCGCCACGGCCCGAAAACTCGAATGCACCAGCGTTTCATCCAAATCCAATACCAAACATCTTTTTCCAAAATCTTCCACATGCAATTCGGGTAATAATTTAATGTTGTTGGGATTATTGCACAATGCCGAATCTTCCTCGAGTAAGAGAGGTGCATCGTGTCCTCGTGTCGAGTATCCAATTGGATGAGAGTTGTTGTTGTTGTTGTTGTTGTTGGAATTGGAGGAGGAGTAGTTATTACGCTTTTTGTTGGTGTTGTTGTTAATGTTGGTATTGTTGTTGTTCTTGTCGGGAGTGTACAACACGTTCGCGTTATTCTTGTCGCCACCGCCCCGAGTGGTGCCACCACCACCGCTGCTGCCACCGTTCTGTCCCTCCTTCGTAGCGCCACTGACACCACCAGCACCCCCACCGCTACTTCCATCCTCGGGCAGCAAACAACAGCACATCATGCGAAAGCTATCCAATATTGTATCGCATGCATCTTCTCCTCCTCCTCCTTCGATCCCCCCCTCTCCTGCATGATGATGATGATGTTCCAAGGCAGTCGTCGCACCACCAGCAGCAGTGGCAGTGGTTTTCATCGAGGCAGCAGCAGCAGCAGGAGGACGATGATGATCCTCGACATTATTATTGTTATTCTTCAAGAGAGCGTCCTCGCTGTGATCATCTTCTTCGTCTTCCTCCTCGTCCAACGTATCCTTGGTTCCACTGCTCCCGGTCTCCACCAAGTTTCCCGTCTTGGCATCGACGTGCAAGATCGGTTTCGGGCCGCTGGGGTGTAATTTCCGCGCGTTGGCAATGGATTCCGCCGAGCGAGGCGTGGAAGCGTTCCCGTGTCGATCGGTCTGCGTGATGAAGTCGGCCAATGGCGAGGTTGGCGGCGGCGGATGCTGGTCGTCGTTGCCGGGTGCGACTGAAGCAGTGGTGGTGGTGGCAGTAGTTCCCCCCTTGGAGAGGGCCATGAGATATTCACCCTTTCCTTCTCTTCTTTCCTCCTCATTTTCCCCGTTCTGCTTGTCGTTGTTTGTAGAATCATCATCATCATCGTCATTATCGAAATTCCAGGCACTAACCGCTGTTGCAGTGGTAGCAGCATTCAAGGGCGTCCGTTGTGCTCCCGGACTGCGCAAATCGGCGTGCCCGCGATATCCCGGCGGCGTTAATGGATTTTTAGAATTGTTGTTGTTGTTATTGTTATTGTTGTGAGTGGGGGGATATGCGCGATTGGTCGAGAGTGCCTGCTTGACAGTATTGTGGTTGGCATTGGCGAGGGCAATGTCAATGGCCAGATTGACGGGACGATGACTGCTGCGGAGGGCAGTCGTCGTCATGGTGGCAGTGCTGGCAGTGTTGTCGTCGCTGCTGCTGTTGTTGTTGTTGGGCGAGGAGGAGGCCATCCTTGGTTGTATTCCTTGGTGCTTCTTTAATGACGCCTGCCTGCCTGATGCCTGATGCCTGCCAGTCGTCTCTCTAGAATAATAATTATCGAATACTTATTGTTGTTGCATTATTACTTGTTCTGAAGCCACCAAAGAAGAAAAAGTTGTCGTCGATGATTACAAAGTTATTATGAAGAATACTTATTCGTGCGATCGATGGACTGTTCTTGGTTGATTCATTCAAAATAATATAGGTAACATTAACATGAGACTATTGTGTAGTGGTAGGGCGTTGTTGTTGGTCGCGGGTCGCAGCGTTCCCTATTTGCTTGTTGTTGTTACCTACACCTGGCTTGAAACGTCTCCTCCCTTCTCCTCCGCTGCCGCGCCGACGACCGACGACCTGCCTCTCTTTTTGCACGCAAAACAACAGACACACACACACACACACACAAAAAAACACTCTCACGTTCTCGGCGCGCGCGGCAAGAAGAAGAGCGGCGAGTAAACGTTCCCAGCGGACCTTTCCTATCAAGTTCCTATCTATCCCCGTGGAAACTAAGTCGGTTGAAACGTCCTGCCGTCGAAAGCAGAAAAGAGAAGGGGAAGAGGTGCGCTGCCTCGGAAAGGATCCTTCTGGATTCTCGTAATCTCTAGATACGAGCTAAAAACTAGTTCGCAGGCCAGGATTTTTGCGAATTTACACAATCG
>JALLBB010000728.1:0-12454 GCA_036939735.1 Discostella stelligera
AATAGTGTACTTGCTCCCTCCATCGCCATTGGCCTCTCCCTTCCAGCTCAAGTCAGGCAGTGTTCTACCAGATATTTGGCCGCCATTGTGGGTGTGTGCGACTCACATCTGAGAGAGAGAGGAGGGAAAAGTACGCTCAGTCTTTCAGGTTCTCAAAAAAATAAAAAGCAGCCAGAGGTGGGGATTGAACCCTTCTGGTGCTTCTTTCCTAGTTGGGTTCCCGCTCAAACACTGATTGTGATTGCGCACCGCGAGGGACGTGAAACTGTCATTGTCCTTTAGGGAAAATTTAAAATTATGAACTCATTATTTTTGTTGGTCTCTGTATCGTGATAATACTGGATTATCCTCTCACATTGGCAGATCCCCGTTGGAATGAAGTTGTGGAGGAAGGCGGTGCACCCCCGAATCCAGATGAGTGGTTTGAAACCGCCTCAGAAATGTGCGGGCAAGATTTTGTGAGCATGTTGACAAAAATTGTCAAATCGGATCTGCCGGCACGGACAATTGTGTAATCGGCTGTTCAATCTCATCATGACGTGGATAGTTCGGGAGAAATTATTTGCCCGCCCAGCGGCGGACTGCCGACCTTGAAAGAGTTTGATATAGACACGTTGATCCAGTATGTGTTATATACAGATCAGTCGAACATGTGGCGAGTACAGTGAGTGAGCGTAGAAGGAAGGGCATTTGAGAATTGGCGTGGTCTACCCGAAAGTTGGTGTGGGTTGCGCGATGAAGAATTGTGTGCAGTCTTGGGAATTGAGGGATGTTCGTTCATACATGCCTTGGGATTTATCAGAGGGAATGCAAGTTATGAGGGAGTGTTAAGGATGGCCCGGAAAGCGCTCGAGTAGTGATGATGGGATGAGGATGAGATGCATCAAGTGGGGAGGGGGTGAGCGGGTCGCGAGGCAATTGGAAATTCAATCGGAGATGATGTGGGAAAGAAGGAAAAGTAACGCTGAAACATTAGTCGGGTATGGGTTATGATATTATGCTAGTGTATTAACTTTATTGAAAGAAATCATAAATCGGATAAGATAATTAAGTGAGATGTCAAGATCAGTACGTCTGCAGAGCACATCGTGCACTACGTGTGAGCACGTGCAACTCAAAATCCGCCAAATCCTCCACCAAATCCACCTCTATCCTCATTCTCACCGCTCGAGACACGTTCCAACAATGCCCCCACTCGTTTCTTCACCGTTTCAATCTGACTGGCCGTGCCCTCAATCTGCAGCACTCGTCGTATCTGATCGACGTGCATCTTCGTCTTGGTCTGTCGTTGCATGGCAATGATCGTCGCGCCGCGTCGTCCAATAACAATACCGACGTGATTGCCCAATTCCATCTCGGCATGGAGAATGTCATTCGAGGCCCCGTCGATTCCACCGGCATCGAGTCCATCGTCGTCGAGGCCAAGTTTGGTGCCGGGACGGTTGCGCGCCCAGAATTTCGTCTGTCGGTCATTGCTCCCCGTGGCGAGTAGGTGACCGGCGGGATGCCACTTCATATCCCAAATGGCCATATCGTGAGCAAAGGGTATTTTTGCGGCGGGTTCTTCGGATCCTTTTGGGCCAATATTCCAATAAATCAAGGTGCCGTCCATTCCACCACTGGCAAAGACCGTCTCGTATACCGGATGCCACGCCAAACTCGTCACCTCCTTATGATGTCCTTTTAAGGAACACAGTTCCCTCATGGCGCGAATGTCGTACAATTTGATGAGCTGGTCGCGACTCGCCGTTAATAGCCAGTTGCCGTTATCGTTCCATGCTACTTTTGTGACGGTATTTTTATGTCCGTACAGCGTGCTGAGACAACCTCCGGTTCGTGGATCCCATAGCTGATTAGAGACAATGATGTTGACCGAGATAACAACAGGTTAGGGTTGGTGGGTGGTGGGGCAGGTCAGAAAAACCAAAGATTCTACAGTGAAAAAAGACCAACGATTCCATCCACCTCACCTTGACCAAATTATCCTTACTTCCCGAGCAAATGACCGAGCTCCTCGGATGCCACATGACAGCCTTGACATCCCATCCGTGACCCTCCAACTTCCTCTCCTCGCGATGTCCGGCCCAATCCCAAACCCTCAGCGTGGCGTCGTCGCCGCAGCTGACGAACTTGGTATCGCTCGGACTGAAGCTCAATCCGTGTATCGCTTGTCCATCGTGACTGTCCAAACTCTGCACGGGCGCAATGGTGGGACTCCAGTATTTGATGTTCCCCATGGAATCGCTGGTGAGCAAATAATTTTGATTGTGCGACCAGGCCATGGATCGGAAGGAGGTATCGTGCGCCGACATGATCAGTTCGAAGCTGAAGTTGATCCCATCCCAGAGCGTGAACTCGCCCTCTTGATTGCCGGTGAGGAGGCGTCGTCCGCCGGGAGTCCAGCTGAGACACCTATAATAATAAGGGTGGTAGTAGTAACAACAACATTTTTGCAATAATTCAGCAAGTGTGTGTTGCGCGCGTTCCTCCGAGAAGATTGATTCATTAGTCGAGACTTACATGACCGGATTCGAATTCTTCGCTCGCGTCACGTGCGCGCAGTAGGTCAGGTAGGCGGCGCTCGGCACGACGTGCCCGCCGGTCCCGCCCTCCCCCCACGCCAATCCCATGAGTCGTAAATAATTCGTATGGCATTGCAGATACGGATATCCCGCCAATCCCGATCCGCCCGGCATGGCATGCCATCGTCGATTGGATTTTCGATACAGGCGGGAGGAGACGTCGAGGATGGCGGGCGTGTGGTAGTCGATGCATCGACGTTTCAGTTCTTTAGTATTGTTGTTGTAATTATTGTTGTTGTTGTCATCGTTCTCGTCGTCGAGTTCATCGCCGTAGGTGAATTTAGTATCTCGCGGATGTTTGGACGATGAGCCTGTTGCTCCTGCACCGTGATGATAGGCCGAGAGCGAATCATCTGCAATAGGAGTGGGAGGCAGCAGGTGGCGGCTCATGCTCATGGTCATGAGGTTTGTTCTGTAGCTGTTCTAGGGATCTACCTAGGTAGAGGTGTAGTACTATTATTGTGTACGATACCTAGGTAGCTACGTCATGTAAGTTGTAGGTGCTACATACCCGAAAGTATGGTGGCGGGAAACTAAAGGTATTATTTGTATTCTCTCTAGAGAGAGAGTCGCAAAGCCGCAGGAGAATGGCATCATCATCCCACCTCAATGACATCCTCTGTCGGACTGATCCACGTATTATCAACAAGGTAGGAAGACTTATTCATTATCATTAACTTCGTTTAGTCTACTGCCAAAAAGCGAAATAATTCGCATATACTACTCACAATATAATCTGCATCCCTTGTTTTGCATTATTGTACAAATCATAACATTTTATCCCATTGAGAAGCATCTATCCCTAATATTATCAGCCGAGGATGCTTCCGCAGATACTACTAATACTAATTGTGCCTCAGTTCTTGGCGGTGGAATAATTAATTTTGATGCTGCAAAGAATGCTGCTGTATTACCATTTGAAATCGCTCTCGACTCCACGATCATCGCCAAATGCAATAGCACGGGGATGGGCGGCGACGCTGGTGATGGTGACGCTGCTATTGCAGATTCCACCACTAGCGCTGCTGCTGTCGGAAAACAATTCATTCTCTCTCCGTACAATCAACATATTGTGGATAATGGCATGATAATGTATTATCGATCACCATGGTCCAATCATTTCTTCTTCCCCGCAAAAAAGAACAAGACGGACATGGGGGAAATGGGAGTTGATGATGCTATGATGTCTGGCAGTGGTGGTGTTCAGCATTCATCACCTAGCAACAACAGCAACAGAAACAACAACAACAAACTTCGTTCCTTAGAATTATATGCCAATGAAATGTTTGACATCTATCGTGCGTTGTATTATGGCAGTGGGAAAGTTGTAGTAGGAGAGGAGAATAATTCAGTATGTTCTGTCTATTTATGGGATAATAATGATAAGAGCGATAACAGCGGAAGAAACAATGACCTTAGCAACGGTGTCAATGTTGATGCGACAATGGAAATAGGATCCTACGGGACGGAACAAACAATGAAGGAAAGTAGAAGAGGGGCAGCACGGTCCGTAGTATTATTTGGTGGATGCATCCTCATTCAAAATAGAGTTAGAGTCCATCACAGTGATGATGACGACCAAGATGACGACTCCAGTAGAAACAATGACACTGTCACTGCCTATTGGAACAGTATTCATGAAGTAACTGTGTTATTGACCAATATGGCGGGTATGGGAGACAATGATGTGACCATGGGAAAGAGTACTCAGAGCAAGAAGAGGAGTAGTAACAACGCAACATACGAGATTACGTCAAAGATATTGCTCTCGGTGACAACGTCCACGTCACCTACTGCCGCCAGTGCCACTTCTGGTGTGAGCGGCTCAACAGGAACAATGAAAAATAACGATGTTTGCGGATCCCTCACAAAGCATACTGTTCGTGAGTGCAACTACGATGGCGACATCTATGACCACTCTCATATACACAATATTGGCAAGTGTATTGAAGAAGTTGAATCGCACATGCGATCCGAGTTGGATGCGGTGTATCTATCTAGGTTACAGACTACCATAGTTGATTTGATGATGGGAAAAGAGAAAGGACGTCCACTGGATGTCCTAGATGGTGGAGAACGAGTGGCAAACAGGTATGGGCATGGGGAGGCTGGTGTGGAATATGCCAGGGCTTTGAATGAGGCCGTGCTTGCCAGAGCACGAAGCAATGCAACGGGACAACAAGACAATTAGGACCTTTTCGAATGGTTCGCACTTGAAACAATCGCTTATTAGTACAGATTTCTTTGGGAGAAATGTCCTTCATATTTGACTACTGCTTATTGTTAGCGTCTCTCTCGAGGTCAGACATATTAATCAAAGTATATCTTCATTTACAAACGCCCTCCCGAACCCGCTACCGTTGATTCGGGCACAACCGGTGCAACGGCCGCACCGACATCGGTACCATCATCAGTATGCCATTCCATCAACGCCGTGACATCGAACTTGGGCTTCTTAATCACCTTCACCTTGCGAATGTAACAATCCTTCACAGGGAAAATGGTCGATGCCTCACGTTCAATCTCTTCTCCCGTGGTGCCAGCCACAAGAGTCTTGACCAACGCCTTGAGATCCCCCTTCCCGGCCAGGGCGGACATGGTATTCACCATCTTGGCACGGATGGAACGCATCTTGGCACTCTTTGCATAACATGTGTCCGACTTCTGACCCTCCTGCTGCTTGGTGAAGGCAATGCAAAACATGCGAACAATGTATCCATCGGTGGTACGAGCATCGACATGTGCCTCAATAATCGACTGCTTCTTCTTAATGAGACTGCAAAGCTTGTCGCGGGTCATATCCATCCCGTGAAAGTTCAAAAGGCAATTGAATCCCTGAACGTCCTCGATGCAAAGCTTGATCTTGCGATAACTCATGGCCTCGTTCTGGTTCAAATCAGCAAGGGACAACTCAATGACACGTCCGCGAAGACCATCACTGGCGATTTTAGTACCAGCAGTCTTGGTGATGATGGTCTTCCCACATTCCTTCACCTTGAAGATGGAAGGGGCGAGGAGTTTGTACCATTCCTTTTTGGAGAAGGGGTCCACGGCCTTCTTCTTGCCACCCTTTTTGGATTTGGTGAGTCGCTTGTTTTTTCCCTGTATTATTTGTTGAAGGAAGGACATTGCGACAAAAAAATAACAAGGGGTCAGAAGGATAGATTCTCTTACATGGCGTTTTTCATCCGAGAGAAGCAACAACTACAATGGGCAGAAATAAGTGTGTGGGGAACTAGGCAGACACCACTCCACCCCACCGCCAATAATGCCACGCTATCGAAGCCCCGCGCAAATTCTCAATCGAATTTCGTCGAAAATGGAACGATACACACGACACCATGATACACATCATGGGTGCGTGGTGCGGCTTCAAGGAGTTGAAGTGGGGGGGCTGCATGACTGTGGTACAACTACAGCAGGAGGAGGAGAGCGAAGTGAACCAGTTGCCTCCCATTCATTTCTACATCTCAATGTATTTGCTTCATCTCGGACGATTCGCCTTGCGCATAGGGCGCCTAAAATGGATTACGTTGATCACAACGAAATCCAACAACACCATTCGATACTCTATGGTGCGGACTTACAATCGCCATGGTTGATGAATGATGGTTCTCAATCGAATTGTGACTTCTTTGTTGTGTTTTTCGTGCAGGTTGGTGAGGATGCCGACGTCTGGCCGGTGTACGGAAGCACGTGAAAAAATATTACTAATTCCTAAATAGCATTTACTTGTTACTAAAGAAAAATAGGCGGCGGGCGGCAACCCAGAATCAAGAATCAAAAAAATACGGGGCGGCCCTCGGGGGGAGGAAGGATTGCCGTTCTCGAGTCGATTCTCGATCTAAAGTAGCTCTCGTTGAACAGGCTTGAAGAATTCACAGTCCCAAACATGATGTTAACTGTCAGCAAGCAGCATTTTGTATCGTTACGGCAAGAATACTTGACCCTGAAAATGAACTGGAATGGTTACATGATGAATTAATCTCCTCAATAAATCTCAATCTCCCCATACTTCATATTTTCTCTCAATGGATGTAATTGAACTACTTCTTGCCGCCCTTGCTACTCCTCGACTTCTTCTTCGCAGGCGCCTCGCCACCATCGCCATCATCGGCATCCACCCTCTTTCCCTTACATTGTTCCACAAATTGCGCAACATCGGTCTCTTCCACCTTGCCCACCTTCCTCAACGCCTTCGCATCTTCATCATCCTCGCTGCGAATGATAAACAATGTATGTCCCATCCCACACGACACTGATGTAACCAAACACGAATCTAACCCGTTCACGAACTTGGGTTTCGACGAACTCTTGGCATCATCCTTACCGAATCCCAATTCACCATGATTGCCATGTCCCCAGCTTACGGTTACTCCACCCTTCGTCGAGCAGAAGACAGTTTGACTACCCGCGCCAATGGCAGCGACTACATGTCCATTATTGGCCAATGCATCAACCATTGTCGGGCGCATCGTTGCCTCGCCTTGCATCTTGTGCTTTCCCATATAATAAACATGTCCTTGTCGTGTCAAAACTACCGAACAATGACCTCCCGCTACGGCCAATACAGGATGATTGTTGGCAAATATCGGCCCACGAAACCCACCGACCATCCTCGGAAGATATTCATCGGCTTGCACGGTATGTCCCAAACAACCGTAATCGCCACATCCCCATGAGAAGACACGTGGGACATGAGCACGTCCTACCGTTGGTGCCTCCACGGCTATGATGTGATTTCTGCCACAGCTTACACTAGAAAGACATATTCGACTGCTGTCGTCCAATGTTACACATTTGACTCTGCCAGTGGAGGAGTCCAGTGCGTCGCTCGACATCATACTCCTCATGATACCGTCGCGGTCGGCCTCGCTTTGGACAAACACGCTGCGACGGATGAATTTGCCACAGTTGGCAAATCCAAGTTTTCCCGCCGTGACGATGTGTTCGCCAGTCTCGCCGTTCCCAAGTTGGCCGAATTCGGATGCGCCGGCGGTGTACAAATGGCCGGCGGAGGAGAGGAGCGCCGAGATGTTTTCCCCGCAGGATGCCTGCGTAAAAATGCGTCGGTGCGAGTGTGAGAGAAAGAGTGGATGCAATATACGCGAAATGAATGATGCATCCGGAAGAAAAATGGCTTGCCGTAAAACTCGCCTGCACAATCTTGACGCCTTCCCCGACCTCCTCCTCCTCCTCATTCTCACCACCACCGCCACCGCTTCCACTCGATAATTGTCCCACCACCACACATTTCCGAAACTTGTCGATCCCCCTGATGCCCATATTATTAATCCCCAATTGTCCGCATAAATTCCCACCGCTGGCGTAGACGTTTCCATTGCTCCCCACCAGTAGAGTGTGATATTTTCCCACGCCGGCACCCACGAACGTCGGTCCGTGACTGTTGGGTTCGTTGCCGTTGCCGCTGTTGTTGCTCGTTTCCGCCACCGATAGCAGAGTGGGAATGGGAACCAACGCCGACGCGTACCCCAATCCCAATTGGCCGGTCTCGTTCCGTCCCCATCCGTAGGCTCGTCCGTCGGCGGTGATGGCGACGGAATGACAGGAGGTGGGGGACGTGGCGACGTGGGCGATTTTGGTGCGTTTGCCGAAGACGGAGTCGGGAAAGAGGAGGGTGGGCGCCACGAGCTCGTGATTGGACGGTACCTTGGAGATGGAGGACCTTCCGGGCCTTTCGTCGTTTGGAAAAAATTGAATGGGGTATGAGTTCGCGAGGTGCATCATCTATGAGGTATTGCGTGCGCGCAATGGAACCCAGAATGTATTTTTGGCAGAGAGAGTAAAAAAACTGGTAACTACTTACACGGAGGCATCCAATGTTCCAGTCTGGGCCAACAACCCTGGCACGGGCAGATCGTAACCACAATTCTCATCCTCTTCATCGTCAGCCGTTCCGTTCTTCTTGTTGTTAGATTTCTTGCCATCGACGAGAAGGCGCATACGTGGCGGAATTGGAAGGATATAGTTGCGTGGTCCCGACGACGATGATGCTGCGGTTAGTACCGCTGCAGTGGATGTGGCAGATGATGATGTTGCGACTCCTCCGGATGCCGATTCTGCCGAAGATGACGACACACTAGCAGAAGCAGCGGCGGCTGTCGCCGACGATGCAGTCGTCGTTGCCGCAGCCGTCGTTACCATTTCTTCATTCATAAAATCCCCCCAAACGTTCATCATGGCCGGATCCATTCCTGCTGCACCATCGCCGGCAGCAGCAGCCGCCGTACCGCCACCGCGTCGACTCGCAACGATGCCCTGTCCCTCACAATTCATAATCGCCAAAACGGCAGAGGTTGGCAAAGATAATGTCGATGATAGGTGAGAAATGTCGGCGGACGTTCCACCGCCGGGTGCGAGTATTAGATTGGTGGAAGAACTCACTGTGGTGAATGCTGCTGCTGCTGCTGCTGACGCTGTTGCATCTGCCGCTGTGGTGCTGGATTTCTTGCGTGGCATTGTTCTTGAGGAAGGAGGAGGGATTGCTCTTGTTTCCAGTTCCAATGCGTAGAGTAACAGCTAGATATCTACTTGTTAATAAAAATAGAAGAGACACTGCATTATTTAGTGCGAATAAGCGGAGGATGTTGTGTAGTACTATCTCGAATGCGCGCGGCGCGGGTGAAACTCGTAGCTCCAGTTCGTAAGGTATCTCTCTCTTTCTCTCTCTCTTGATGGAGAGAAGGAAGCGCGCGAGGACCATCATCTCTCCCGCCAGAAACCCGCTTCTCCTTCTCTACGAGAGGTAACTCAATTCAAACACGAGAAAGCAGAAGCAAACCCATTTGAATTCAATCTTGTCTCGATCCACAAATTCTCTACTAATTCCGTCTTTGGCTAGTGATGAGAAATCTCTTTTTGAATGAATTCAAATCGATCATGTTTGCTTGTATGAGATCCTACATACATTAGATAGTATTGGCAGCGCTTCTTTGCCACGCATCCTCTCCCCTTCTTTTTTTATTTCCATCATCTTCGTTTGCGGCTTTGGCGGCTTTGGATTCCAACTCTCACGAAGAGCATTTTTTTGGTTTGGCAAAAACACGCTGCCACCACCGTTGGACTCACTTTTCATTCCTGGATCTCGCGTCTCGTGCGCATAACATTTACAGAGTATCATTTCATCATCATCAACAGCAGCAGTCGCCGCTTCCATGACCATCCTTCCCGAGGGTCCTCCTCCTTCCTCCCATGGCAGCGACGAGAGCGTTGTGGCGTTGCTGCTGCCTGCGGGGATTGCGGCATCCTCCTCCCCGGGTATGACGACGACGACGACGACGACGACGGAGACGGATACGACAATGACGACGAGCGGCGGCGGCGGCTTCGCGAGCTACGCCGATAACGGGCCGTCGCTTTCCCAGTCCAGCATGAAGTCCATACTGCCGACCAGAACAATGACCGTGACATTGACGCCAACCTCCAGAGGCGAATCCAAATCCTCGTCTTCCCATCATAACATTTCCGCGGGCGTGAATCTCGTCGAGTTATACAGCCCCGTCAAGGCGGCGAGAACTGTGATGGAACGCAAGCGACGACGGGATGCCGCGGGTGCCGGACTCGAACGGGAGGGGTGGAACGAGAATGTCACCTCGGCAGCTGCCGAAGTTGGCATTCGCTTCGTCGACGGGACTCCGACGTCGTCGTTGGACGGTGGCGCCGACAACATTTACAGTTGCAGCGGCAACAACAACAACAACAACACCCCGGCCCGAAAGAGACTATCCCTTCGACCGACGAATCATATCACTCCAATCACGCTTACTAGTACTACTACTACTGCTGCCTCGGCTGGGAGTGGGACTCGAGGAGGAGGAAGAATGATTGGAAGCAACGGCGACAGCGTGAACAGGACATGGCGCATCAAAATCGGAGGCTCGCCTTCCGACTCTTTGCAAGATAACATCACTCCACCCCAAGAATGGATGTGCCAATCCTGTTGTTCGGGGGGAAGCATACCCTCGTTGGCCCAGGCATGTGGCAACTGCCGAAGGAAGGGATATTCCCATCCGCGCCAGTTGTCGTCGGAGCCGCAGCAGCAGCATCCGCGTCCTCCGTCATCTCGTACTAGTATTGCCTCCGCGGTCACGCCCACGCGGGGAGGAGCTGCGCTCGGCGGAGAGGAGGCATTGGAAATCGACGTGTTGGATGGAGACTTTGATTGGAACGAAAATGAGATCGGTCGAGCGCAAATGTGGCAACGGGAGCATCAGCAGACGTTGGTGGAATCGGGTGGAGAGGAGGAAATTTCGCGCACCACCTCTACGGATGCACCCTCCCAAACGGCGCCTACAATACTGAAGAAAGATGGGATGGGTAGCGGTACTAGTAGTAGTACTGGTAGGAGTGCCGCTAACGATTTCAGGGCAATGCTGCCCATCAAAGAAGAGGACGGCAAGGGAAATAGCAATGTGCGAATGATGCTATCCCAATCGAGCAGCAGCAGCAGCAGTGGCAGCACGAAAAAGAAGAAGAAAAAGAAGCTACGCCCTCCAATCCATCCTCCGTCGACGATACTATCACAACAACAATTAGTCCAATATCCAATTGGACACATACATGATGCGACTACTACGACGATGAAGATGGAACAATCAACCTCCTCCAGCAGCAATCAGCTCCTCAACCACAGCAGTCAGGCCGTCATTCAAAATATCACCCAACCATTCATTCTCTATGATGAGAATGACGACGATCACATCAATGCCGTACACAATATTGTCCGGCGTGACATTTGGGAGGGTTTTGTGGTGGGTGGCGTGGAATCCGACTTGTCCGACAACGACACTACTCCTGCTACTACTACCTCTATGACTGTTGCGACACCAGTGACAAGCGGTGATGTTAACACCAAGAAGGAGGATTGCGGCGGTACTACTTCTGATGCTGCTGTAGCTGTGACTGCTGAGGATGTCACCAGTGACAATCGTAGTTCCAGTCGTTTGGAACGGTACGTCGGGACCATTGGCTTCCGTTGTCGTTTCTGCAAGTGTGCCCCGGCCTCGAAACGTGCGGAGAAGAGTGCGGTCTACCCGCGATCGCTGGAACGGATCTATTTGTCAAATATACGATTTCAGAGGGATCACATCTTGTGAGTTGTGCACCGTTTTGTTTGGTTTGCTAATTTTGGTTCGATGCCGATGACAATATTGAGTCCCATCGATTCTAATTTTTTACATGTTGAATACTATTCTAGGCAATGCACCTACATTCCCAAGGAAATCAGCGAGCTCTACACCCGTCTCAAGTTAAGCAAGGGAGTCACACGCGGGAAGAAGAAATACTGGGTAACGAGTGCAGTCCAGCGCGGCTTGTGCAATGGAGAGAATGGCATTGTGTTTTCGCAAAGAGCGACACTGCCTTCTTGAAAGCATTCTTCCCTGTCGACATCGTCCGCACCACTGGCATCATCTTCGTCCTCATCATCTACTGATAGGAAAAAGAACTACCTCGATTGCGCCAACATCATCGTGACGGGAAAACAGAAACAGGTCAATTTAAGATTACTTTCCCCACCGTTTCGTCTCTTGGTAGGGAGACTCAAGTTACTGATAGTCCAACCAGGACGATAATAAATATTCTAAACTGCATATTCACATCACAGGTTTGTACCATTTTGATTTGTCTCCGCCAAATGGCTGTCGGGCAGTGTTGAGCAAGTTCTATTCTTTTCTGTTGGGAGAATACTACAACACCTCTACCACGAATCTCTCATGAAGTGTGATCCGTTACAACTAAAAAGGGGGCTCGTTTCTCGTTTCCCTCTCTAAAATAATGACCCCCCCCTGAAACTAGATACGAGTTTACGCCCTAATGTGACTGTAAGATGCATGAAATTGTATTTGGCGATT
>JALLBB010000729.1:0-21244 GCA_036939735.1 Discostella stelligera
GTACAATTCCCGTGGGTTTTCCCGGGAAGGGACTTTTAGGACGGGAAGGGAATCCTGAAGTCGGGAATCTCTTTCCCGTTGAGAAAGCGCTGGACGGGACCAACCTCTAATTTTTGGGGCCCAAATCAAGGAGGTTTCTCTGACAAGATTTTCTTCACACTAGAATTCCCCCCCCACATCTGACAAGATATTCACATCCATGATGTGATATGGTGACGATGACAACAACAGACAAAGAATATTAATGCAACAATCAAAAAATAAAATGACAACAAACCGCCGCCGGGAGAGACAAACCAGCCAACATTTCTTAAGACAGCGGCATCAAATGCTCCCCTAGCTTGCACTAGTCCTACTACTCACTAAATATCACTATAGGCTGCCATTGCCAAGCATCATTGCTTCTGCCATTCCTTCTTACAAACTACTAATTCCTATATGGAGAATTTCTCTAGCCAAATGTTCTAACTGTCTATCCTTCTATCAGGTAGGGGCAGTGACTTTGTTCTGATAGGAGGATACAGATAGAGCAATAAAAAGACCAAAATTGATATCAAAACAAGCAGAAATTTTCTGGCACAGCGCTTTTGCTCAATCTGCTGGTTGGAATATAATCTCAGCCTTATCAATAGTTCTATTGATTGTCACTTCATTTTCATCCTCTTAATTTGCCTTAATCCATCCCATTGCTACTTGAAGCTATGTCTGCTTTTGTGTGCTGCCACATCTAGAAGATTTTCCAATAACAAGATTTGCATAGAAGGGGAAAAATGTCAGAAAAGGTTGTTGCTTTCACAACCAAACTACAAAAATATGAACAATATTTTTATTATTATTAATAATAATAATATCATCATCATCACATGGTTTTTCAGTATCCTCAATCCATCCCATGGCTTCAATTGTTGCCACTGCCATTCCGGCAACAATATGCTCACCATGCACAGGGTTGGTATGTGCTTTCAAACCAAAGTTGTAGTTGTAGATGATGTAGGTAATAGTACCTTCGCCAGGCCAGTTAAATTTCCTCTAAATTTCAGTTATTCTTGAGTAGAACGCCTAACACCATACAGCATGCATTTTTGCGGGATATCAGTGTTGGAGGCACGCGGCACGCGATCAGCTAGAGAGCGTGTATTGATTCGATCTCAATTTTATCCGTTTGCATGACATCATTATCTTTATTCGTTATCGGAGCCTTCTTCGCTGCTCGAACTACTGCTACTAGACTCGCTCAAATTCATGCTCTTCTTGAGTAACTTTTCAGGGGGTTGGCCACTGCTGCTCGTCATTTGTTGTTGCTCATGTCGTTGATGCTGCTGAACAATCCTTTCTCTATGTCGATCAATCATCTCTTGCCGCTTTGGATCACTGGCGTCTTTCCCCCCTGCCATCATTGCATTGATCTTTGATTGCAATGAATTTCCCTTGTTGTTGTTTACTATATTCTTGATATCTTTTTTGTTGTTCCCTTCTTCCTCTTCCGAGTTCCCCCATCTTTCTTTCTTCGCCTTCTCATCTTCTTTCACTAACCTCATTTTCTTCTCCCTCTCTTTCTGCTGCGCCTCTTCTGCCAATACTTCTTTCCGTTTCCGTTTCTTTTCCTCCCTAGCCAAACTCAACTGCATTGCCCCCAACGCACCCCCCCGAAGCTGATGTGGCAATGGGTTGGGCGTGGCGAATCCCACCACGGGTAAATTTGTGTTCCACGCCGGTGGAGCCGATGTGCGTAGAGAGTATGCTCGAGCTACGGCAAGGATGGTGGGAACTTCGCCGGGGCTGCGTGGTGTGGGGAGGAGGGGCGGCTCGGCTCCGCGTTTCGAGGAGGAGGAGGGCGGGATTATCGACGACGACAAAGAGTTGAATTTATTGAATGACGGTGGTCCTAAATTGTTGGAATTGGAGGACAGGAGGGGCATTGTTTGCTCGAGCGCTTCCGTGAGGCCTCGCTCGGCTTCTACGAGAGCTCGGATATGGTTGAGGAGCGTCATGATTGATGAGACATCGTGAGTCCTACTCTAGTACGCGATGATCATCACCAGCTTCACCAGGTTGTTGTTTTACGATTATTTAATAATCGTGTAGGTACCTTATGGCGGGGGAAAAGGGAGAGCGAGAGGGTGTGTGTACGAGCAGGATCAGCTGGGTGTACACCTCGCTTGGTCTGGCCCTCGTTCCTTACAGCAATGCCCTGTAGACCATACCAGGTCGTGCAAAATCGATGTGGTGCCCCTCCCCCAAATTTGGTACATTTTTGGCCGTGGCTTCAAACATACCGTGGCGGCCGTCACTCCTACGGCGGCATCGCCGACACTCTCTAATAACACCTTCCCAAATACCATTTTCCAAGGTAAGACCCGCATTCGACGCATCATGATAAATAGCAACGATGACGTGAAAATCTCAAATACGAGGGCCTCTGTTTCATTTTTATTCAATTCCGTAGGCGAAGAGTCAAATTGGAATTCCAAGAATTATTGTCGTCCTCGGAGCAAGTAGTCTCGTTCTCCGGCTAAATGATTGCGGCACAGGCAGCGCAAGAGGGGGGGGAGGGGGTCTCTGATGTCGGGGATAGCGATGTGATGCAGACCGGCAACGCGGGGGGGCAGGGAGTACCGCCGCGGATGGCGTCAGGACAGGGAACGACCACCACCACTCCCATCACCTCTGCTGCAAAATCGGCGCTATTACAATACTTCAAAGATCATAAATGGTCGTGGAACAGATTGTTACCTAAAGGGAATGCGTTTCCCGGTGATATTCAATTAACAGGAATTGTGAACGAGTTCAATTTGAAGAGAGAACAAGTTGCACGTCAATTGCGGAACTACAAAAGCCAGATACTCGGACACACTCAGGTAAACACAATATTGGATGCAGCTGATTTGCGACAGAGGATGCGGGATAGTTTAGCCTTTTCATTGATGGAGTTTGTGTTGGAGGCTCTGAAGCGAATCTGCAATCCACAGCCTGCCTACGGAGCCGATTTCAACAATTACTGCTCGCAAATAGATTGTTTCCCTCCCATCGCCAAAACATACATCGGAATACTTGCCAACAGCCCAGAAAATAGTTGTGTAGCCATGCTAGTGAGTCTCGTCGACTTTTGGGTTAATGAAATAGTGGTGATATTCCCAAAGACTTCAGCAGGAATTCCAAATGCTCAGATAGACTTCGAGAAGCGGAAGGATTCCTACATGCACACATTCATCAACGCTTTCATGGAGAAGGAGTATGAATCTAGTGGCGTATCTAAAGATATGTCTAGGATGAGCTTTGGACATTTTGGGGCATTCTTGCACACAGTACTCTTCATGGCATGGTCACATTTGGTGAGCATAACTGAGAAGCCACCAGTCGAATTTCCTGCGGATTGTCTTGTTGGGAAATATGCGAGACCTGTCATTTACTACGTCGCAGGATGGACTCTCTTCAGTGCCTCTAAAGCATTGACAATAGCAAAAGACAAGCGTTCCATATACTTCAATTTTGCAACAATGCAGTGCATTAGTGAGCTCGCTGCTAAAAGCTTGGGGCTTCCAACGCATCTTGTCGACAGGAGGAAGCGTGGGCGCGGATCGTCCATGTACTGCACGCAACAATATTTTGATTTCATTTGCTTTGTCGAGAGTGTCTATTTGGCTAATCTTACCTTGAAAATGTTGACGGCGTACAGTGATGGGGATATTGTTGCAATTATCAAGAACAATATACTTTCGAATGGCTCCGCGCTAAATAAATTTGCTGCACTGTTCAATGATGGTGATGTGGTCGGGGAAGAGGACCGTCAATCACTTATGGCGTATGTTCTAGGAAAGTATGCCAACATGAGAGGGACATATTTTATAAAACACTTGAAGGGTAATAGTGGCAATCATGTCGATAGGCTCATTGAAAATCAGTCAACAAGAACTAAAGTTGCCAATGCTTGTCATCTCTCCAAAGTTGTGGCGGAGAAGTGTGGTGATGCTGCTGTTGTTGTTGCTGCTGCTGTCGATGAAACAAAGAGTGACGACGAAGACGGAGAATTTGAGTGTGATGCCACGCCTGCACATCAATTACTTTGGCAATCTGCAGCGGAAAGTGTTTTTGAGTATGCAGATCGAGGAGAGGAACAAGAAGATGAGAGTAGCGATATTGAGTAATATTTTTATAACACGGCCGATTTCAACAAACACTCGTAGAGGCAGCCGGATAATTGCCAGTTTTGGTTGATGTATCTAAAAATAGAGTTGCCACCTATTTTTGCATGTGAAAAATAGGTGGCCATAGAGTTGCCACCTATTTTTGCATGTGAAAAATAGGTGGCCATCAAAATATGGCGCACCAAAAAAATCGAGAAGAAATATTGGACATAAGATAACACAAGTGTGTAAAAATAAATAAATGTAATCATGCTAGGATGTTATGCAATATGCCATACAATCTAAAATCGTGCCTTTCTACCAAATGGATTGTCGCCGGTCTTATTATTGCCGCCTAATGCAAACTTTGCTGCATTGAATGTGCTTGCTTTTTTGTCCGCTTGGTCGAAGGTTGCCGCAGTCAATTTATTGGTACTCCCGCCCACCATCTGTCTAGCATCTGCAAAGAACCACTCGACAGTATCAGTATTCATTGTTCGTGGATCGATGCTCTCGCCTCTTTTGATACAGTAAATCTGAATTGCCGTGATATGGCTCAATAGCAAACCATTGATACAGAACCAAGTCTCATCGGCAAAAAAATTGAATTTTGTTGCTTCTTCTTGCTCAACATACGTATCATGAAACTCCTTCCATCTACTGAAAAATTGTAGAATATTCAACAGTTTTGTTTGCCTCTCCAATGCATTTGCTGGAGTATGCGGGCTAATCCGATTGGCTCCATCCCGTCCATTACAGATATCAACGACAACATTCCAATGTTCGCAAAAGTTGGCAAGATGACTGTAGATGCCTTTCTTCATACCAAGCACAATATCATCGTCGTCGATGCTCTGACGAATCATTTCAGCTGTTGACTGTGACAGAATCTGAGTAGCCAGCTTTACATTCATTCGAGAGAATGCACTTTTCTCAAAGTGTGCTTTGGTTAGTTTTGTAGCTTGTAGTTGACCCGATTGACCGCCCATTTTCAACCAGATCTCTTCTATCATTCCGAGATTCACAGGCGCTTTTCCATACTTCAGATTGCGTTTTGACGACTTCAACGACGACTTCTCAAGACAAGTAACAATATTCTTGGTGAGATGGGGCATGTCGGGAACAAATATGATCCATTGCTTTGTCACAGGATGCTTTGCCAAACATTTGACATCAAAGTTGATCATTGGGTACTTCTCAGTGAGTTCCCGGGGCAATGCATCGCAGAATGTGTTTGTCGATAAACAATCTTGATACGATACCCAATTGCAGCCAGCTGCATCACAAGTTGCCATTGCCACCTCCAAACCGTGAAAAGGCAACATATCACGGAGCAATTTCAATATTGTGGTGATAATCTCAGGTGTTACTTTGTTGACATTCACCGATGCCACAACCTCGGAGCAGATAATGGTAGGGTCCATGATAGTGAACTTGAATACTAGATGCTCGTGTGCCAGAATGAGATTGTCGAGAATGGACGGCTGCTGCGATCCGTCTGCTGGTGGGGCAGTGACTTCATCCATGTCTACATCCTCGTCGTTGCTCTCTGCATACTTCACCTCCTTCGCTAACGCTCGGAACATCTTTGAAAGATTGGCAATGCCAAATGTCTCGTCCCCGCCCTTGAGTTTGTTCGACCGATAATCATGTTCGATACCAGACTTTATGTTTGCTGAATCCTGAGCCAGGACACCTATCCTCTGATGACTTGTCCAATTCTCACGGTTCGCACGTTCCGATATGCTCTGGATTGTATTCATGTGCAGTCCATAGGCCTTGTCATTCTTAGTAGACACCAATTCAGCCGTTTTCCTGTGCACATAACTGATGCTTGGTAGCATCATAACTTTTGCAACATCTTTGTAGACACTGGAGGAAGTTCGTGCAAGAAATGCGATGGCCCAGTTTAGAATTGTGGGGTGGTAGGTGATCCTCTTGAACCCTCGACCTTTGCCACCTTGGTCGTACACTTTTCTGATATGCTCTGCATGAATCCGCCAGATCTCAGCCTCCACGGTTGCTCCGCCACTCTCCAATGCATCTGTGATGGGGCGATCCATAATGTCAATCCCAGAGCGTACTCCCTTGGCTGATTCATCGTTCGTTGCTACCGTTCCGTGCGCTACTAGTTCTTTCATGAGAAGTCGTTCGATGACAAGTTGTCTCTCCAGTCGACGTTGGTTTTCACGTAGAGTTCGAATCTCAGCGGCTGCCCATGTAGGATTATTGGATATACTGTGAATGGTAGCTTGCCTTCCAGGGCATTCTGTGGGCGGCATTGCTAGTCGTTTGATATCTTTCCTCGAGTTCCTCCGCTTCGAAAGACATGCACTACAGCACTGATGCTTGCCATCGGTGGCTTCGCTACACTCTTGTCGGCGGAAGATGAATCCATCCTCGGGCTTCTGCGCCCTCTCCACAATCATACCATAATATGGGAGACAAAATGTGTGCGATGTTGCAAATATTGAGTTCGCGAAAGCCTTCACGCCAACGTCAGCATGCTCTACCCATCCCAATACCTCGTTAGCCGTATGTCTCAAAAATTTTGCGAAAACTGTCAATGATTGCCCAAAGGATCCTTCATAGACTCCACGACATTTGTTTACTACTATCTCACGACACTCCTCTTCCAGCGACGGATGCGAAGATGGTTGATGCAATGATGGCGGAGGCGATGACCAAGGAGATGATGGCTGAGTTGATGGTAATGGTTGGAGCTGATGCAACTGCGGTGACGGTGGCAGCAGAGGCAATGACGGCGGTGACGATGGCGAGACTCTTCGCTTCTTGTCCCTTCTTTTTGACGGACTCGTCGCCTCATCCTTGGAAGTACCAATACGAGTAGATGCAAAGTTCGGATGGGTGTTTTCATCAGATGAAGATCCGTCGGAGGTGGGATGATTGATGAAGATCGCGGCATTGTTCTTTTCCTTTCGATTTTGATGTAAAGCAGCCAGTGGCGCAAGACCTTTCCATGCCTGACACGCCGAACACCGCTTCTTATTCTTAGTATTGGTGTGATTGCACTTTCGACACTGCCATGCCGACGTGTCGATTTGCTGCCGTGGCAACGATGGTGGCGCCGGCATAATCATGTTGTCGGCTGCGCCGGCAGATTGTCGGCGGCTCGTTGGATTTTTTGTCGATGGGTTCGCGCTGCGCGAAGCCTCTCATTGCCGCCATGACTACCGCTAATTCCGAACCCGTAGAGAAATTGGGGGTGGGGTACCTCATCATTCCGGTCTGTCCGTAGGTGGATACCCAGCTGATCCTGGTCTAATTTAGTTTTTGTCATGACCACCAGCAAAACCACCAACTCCACATTTCACGAAGCAACAACATGAGGTATTATGATGGTACAGACATCGATACAGAGCACGAGCACCACCGAGAGACCAGCAGCGCATCAGCAGTCACCTCAGCAGTTACAGCTTCATCGTAGCACCTCTCGACGGAGCAGGAAACGACAAGAGCACGATATTATCTAGCGCCAGTGTGAGGAGACAACCGACACCGACACTGTTTGAATAATTATTTATTGCCACGCAAAACGCAAAGCATGCAAAAGAACACCTCAAAAAGAAGTGATGGCAGCGGCAATGGCGCCAAGGGGAAATACGGTCGCCTGGCCATTACAAGCAAGGCGAAGAAGGAGAAGAAGAAAAAGGTGATCCCGAAATCGAAACATCACACAATTGCTAAGCCGACCAAAACTAACTATTCCATCAACAAACGAGTGGCAGCGGTTAAGGCAAATAAAGTAGTCATTGCTTCAGCCGCTAGCAAAAAAAAGTCGGCGAAAACCAAGGAGAAGAATGACACCAAAAAAAGGAGTGGTGGTGATGGGAGGAGGAGTACTGGCGTCGTGGCCAATGGCAATGGTGGTCCCAAAAAGAGCAACACTAGAAACATCACCACTAAAACCAACTTCAAGTGTCGGGGTCGAAAAAAAAGCAATTATCAAATGAGACTGGGGAGCACGTACTACTCATTTAGCAACAACAAAAACAATAACAACCAAAGCAACGCGAATGATCCCCATTTGAAATACTCGGACGTACCGTGGTGCGATGCCGAATTGCAAGATCGATTTCGGGACAATCATGCAGTGAAGGGGGGTTCTTCTTCGGGAGCGGTAGTATCATCCAATGCTAATTTAACAACAGCATCATATTCATCATCATCTGGAATATTGCCCCAGCTACCCTCCGAAATCATACTTCAAGGCATCGATGACGAACTACATTCCTTTTCCATGTACGTTCGATTAACTCATACCGAAAGACGTGCACGGGAAAAGTTCTTAGATCATGTCACCGAGCAGGCTGCCATTGCTTTAACAGACATTCCATCCTACACTTCCTTTCAAAAGAAAAATGTAAATCGTGAAAGTAACATAGGAGGCAGAGGGAAAAAGTTAAAACAAGGTCGTGCTGCCGCGGAGAAACGTCGTGTTCACGTTGTCCCCTTTGGATCCTTTGCCACCCAAGAAGTGTGCTGCTTTGCCAGCGATGTGGATATGTGCTTGTGGGGAGTGGTGGAGTGTGAACCACCATCGACGGGGGGAGATGTGTATATTGGCGATGATGACGATGGAGATTTCGACAGTGATGTGGATGATGGTAAGAATCATAAAGATAGTTTACATGCAAATGACGATGGTGTTGGTAGTAATAATGATGGATTGTTAATGTTGGGTAGAAGTGAGGTTTCTCTTCCTTTGTTAACGGAGTCTTCGTTGCTGCGAACTATGGATGCTCTTCAGTCTGCTTCTGCCGCAGCCGCTACTGAGGATGGTGCCGTTGGAGCAGTTGCCGCCAAAGGGTTCATCGTTGGAGCTTCTTCTCGTAATTCAGCTTCCTCGGCCGCCAAAGTAGGCAAAGGTCAACAGCATTTGTCACACTCAATCTCAGATATAGTCAATCGCGAGGTTGATGAGTGCTTATTCTTTATTGACCGAGAAGGCGAAGCTGCTGACGTTTCGGATTCAAAAGGTTTTGACTCGATCCTCCGAAGCAGTGACGACTTTTCGACGAGTCATATCAACGACTCATCAGCAACGCATGAGGAGAGCAGGAATGATGATCGTTGTCAGGAGCTCGGAACGTACAAGAGCGTGCCTGTAATCGCTGCTGATTCAGCTGCTTCTTTATCCCCATCAGCGGAGGGATTTCACTTCGATATTGATAAGGAAGGTGTGAAAGAACTTGGTGATTGTATTGGTGATGTGGAAGTAGTAGATTTAACATTGCTCGATGGTGCACCATTTCCCGATGACGCAAAGGAGTCTGCTTCCCGATTGAGAGATCAACGTGCACAATGTGTGCAGGTTCTAGAAGATTGTGGTGGAGACGATACAAAATCTCCATGTCATAATACACAAGAACAAACTTGTAATGAGGGGAGGAAAGATGAAGTACCAACCAGACGTGGGGCGTCTACTCAGAACTCGGTCATTGAAATCAACGATGACAATAGCAGTGATGATGACACGAGTGAAGTCGTCATGGTCAAAAATGTCAACGACTTTGATAAAGAGGATGAGGACGACAATGATAGTGCCGATAAAATGTCAACATTCAACCGCCGTCAAGATCCTGTTTCTGATGCTCAAAGCACCAGCAAAGATTTGCAAGCTTCGCCGATTATATTACTTGATGATGATTCGTCTTCCTCCTCCGCCGATTTGGACGACGAAGATAGTAGCATCGACAGTGACTCTATGCCATTTCAATCGTCCAATAATCAGGTTATGGAGCTCTCTCTCACTTCTAATATTGACCGAAATGACAAACTACTGAGCGGAATGGTGGGAGGAAATCATGTCAAGAAGCCCGTCATGGGTCCCACCGGGAAGGCTAGAACGCAAGTCATTTCAGTACTCGTTAGTCTCACGCGGCAACTGCGCATGTCCAACTTCACGCACACTATTGAATGTAGGACAAAGGCACGTGTGCCCATCATAAATTGCAGTACGCGTACAGGCTTCGAGGGCGATATTGCCATCGGCGGCCACAATGGTGTTGATACCAGCATGTATGCCATGTCTCAGGTGAAACGTTTCCGTAGGTAAGGTCATTGTTTGAAAATTAGCGTGTTTGGTAGGTATGCTTTTATTATTTTTTGATCATATGCTTATCTGTGCTCTTCAGCTTTGCGCCAATTGTATTGCTCCTAAAAGTAATACTAGCTCAGCAAGGATTGGACAAGCCGTTCACGGGGGGTCTAGGCTCCTATCGGCTTTATGTTCTTGCTGCACTTGCTGTGAGTTCATTGTCTGTATTGTCTACAGGGCGAAACATGGTTTTCATTGTGAGCTTTCTCACTATCTCGTGTGTAACCCCAGATCGAACGCCACCTCGCGAACGGCGGCAATGATCGACCATCAGAGGTATTGATTAGGTAAATGATTTTTTTATTTCTTATTCTTTCATACTCTTCCAATATTCTCCTCATGTTGTTGCCGTTGCTCTATGTTGTCTTTCATTATTGTGTGGTTGTGCTGAAGTCTTCTCTTTCGGTATGGCTGTAACGGAACACATCACCACAATCAATCCACGATGACTGATCTCGAGGGACTTCGCGATAGGAAGTTACCCGTCTCCTGCGACGGCGGGGTATGCGATTTGGAACTCGTCTTTCGCATCAGCGACTGCGTTGAAATGTTTCGAGAGTGTCATGCACGATTATTTGCCCGTATATTGATGGTGAATAATGCAGGAAGTAGTGAAAACGAAGGAAAGCTTTCGTTCCTTAGCAGCATGATTGACTGCTTTAGACTCCGCGAAGCACGTGAGACGAGCGACCGACGATCCAAGATGTGTGACACAAATATAGTTAATACTCCCGTGGCCCGCAATGATCCTGGCAAAGTGAATGGCGGTAGAAGAATAGGTAAGGTCTTTTCGAAGAATGATGGGCCAGAAAATTGGAAACGCGGACCAAAAGGGAACATTGTTCCCAAGAAGAGACCAGATTTGGAGGCAAAAAAATCTAGTCGTGACAGAGTGGCCCTCCTTCAGCGTGCGATGAAGAACAGAAAGAACAACAAAAAGCAAAAGAGGGATGTTGCGTTGAGTGAGTTTGCATCGAGACAATTACATGGATAAATAGTAGTAGTTAGGGTAAGTGAGTGCATTATTTGACATCAACAGTACTAGAGCGGTACTTGAGTCGATCTGTAACAGCTAGTTTCAGGATCATGGTTCATTTATCCTCCCAAAATGAGTTGTCATCCCAGGATGACAGCTCGCCGTCCCAGGATGATCGTAATCGCAGGAGGTAACAAAATGGTCATCCTGAGATACCGGGGTTGGCATCCCAGGATGACGACCTGTTACCCTGGGATGACAATCTCGTTGTCCCGGGATGAGGACCTTGTCATCCTGGGAACATAGTGTTTGAGGACGATGAAATTCATGGCAAGTCCCCACAACATGCATATTTTAGGGCTCAATCTGGGGCATTCTCCCATGGTGAGAATATCTTGCCTAATGGATAACCAATTGTAATGTTATTATAATTTCCTCAAATGTGTTTTTATTTGATTTTATCGTGAGTATTATTGATGTTGCAATATGATACATGATGTCAGGGTTAGGCATTGTCCATAGGTAGGGAAAAAGTATCATAGTATCATCGTTCGGGTGTGGCACAAAAATTAATGTTTCAGAGATTAAATATTGGAATGTCCATATTTTGGGGTTCTGTAGACCATTACTGATTCCGCCGTGAAATTCCTTTTTTCCCGTCGATAATTCATTAATGTTTGAAACATTATTTTTTTTTCCTTTTTTTAATGTTTCAAACATTTTTATTGCGATTGTAGAGCATAACGATTCCGCAGTGTCATTCCTTTTTCCCCGTCAATAATTCATTAATGTTTGAAACATTATTTTTTCTTCTTTTTTTTAATGTTTCAGGCATTTTTATTGCGATCGTAGAGCATACTGATTCCTACTTGAATCCAATCTTGTCGGCGTCCACAAAGTTTAATGCCTCAGGCATTAATTTTATTTTGCTTTTTTAATCCCTGAGGCATTTTATTGTAAATCGCTATTGATAGGGATTCCCACGAATAATTTGTTTTTATTTTAATGTTTGAAACATTATTTTTGAGACATTGAGTTAATTACTACGCCTTCACACAGATTCTCTAGGTTTTTCCCTAGGCACTTGGTTGCTCGTCCTCCAATCTCAACCTGTTCAGGAACCGACTGTTCCTCTCAATGATGGCATCCGTTGCCGGCCTCCAATTTTCCAATTCCCTTTCAATTTCTCTCTTCAACATAGTTTCTCCGAACAGGCCAAAGAAGTCTTCCTTGTGATATAAAAACACACACTTTGCACCAGTCCATGATCTGTTGCTGTAGACACACAGCGGAGTGTTATGGCACAAGGTACAGATCCAGCGAGTCGACTCACCACACACGTCACATTTTTTTGGATTGGTCATGTGTTTAATCGCTGAGAAATGAAGTTGTATTTCATCGATCGTCTTACAAAACCGAGGTAGACTCCTTGCTGCTGTCAGGTTAGCACGTGTCACTCCCGTGTCTGGCAATAGTTCTTCCGATAAATCCTTGCTTCTCCTTTTCTTCTTGTGAGTTTGAGTACTGATGCGGACCTTTTCATCTCCTGCATACTTCATGTTTCGGGGATCATATAATAATATTTGTTTCGACAGCCTCCCTCAGACAAGCGAATTCTGTTTCTGGCCGGATTAGTTCCTACTGTAGAACAACTACACAGGATCTCAGTATGTATGTACTTTTTCTGAGAAACTGTTGTCAGTTTCAAAAATAAACAAAATTGATCGTTTGTAAATGTGTACGGTGGATTTAATACAATACACTCTATCAATATTTGCATGCATTAAAAATGAATTGCTTCTTTAGTAAGAGTTATCTAATTATTTTATAGTGTATTAGATTACAGATAAATATTACTACGACATTACATAAAAATGAATTGCTTCTAACATCTAAAGGCCTTGGTTTAGAGCTAGTGTACTGTATTCAAGAACTAGTGCCCCTGACATCCAAGTACGCTTATTGTTTTATTGTGTACTTTACTTACTACCCACTCGTCACATCTCCCATTCTGGCGGGCCCATCTCACTAATACTATTAGTGCCATATGGTACTTCTCTTGAGCACCATCCATCACACATGCCCATTCCACCCCGCCGCCGCCGCCGCCACCGTGGTAGTAAACCATTCTGGACTACCCGTCGTCAGAGATTAGCTAGCCGGACAAATCGCCTCCCACCCAAACCTCCCATTTATCCTGCTGAAGTACGATCTTCCCCACGGTTGGAGCACTATTACGACAAAACTCGGCTCTTCACCTGTGTCTACCGTGGCGTCAGATATTTTTCCTACGAAACTAAACAAGCATGAAGAATTGTCTCCGATGCCACAGCGCTCATGTCAAGTGTGTAGTAGTTGCTGATTGCACATCATGTGTCAGGTGTACCAAGAATCACTTTCAGTGTATCTTCCGGTCATCTCTTCGCAACGGGGCTGGGGCGCCCCCCCCTCCTGCACCGCCGCCGCATCCACCCCCCACTCCCAACTTGCCTACTTGGACTCATACTTTTGCTGCTGACACTAATTCCTCAGACCGAGTTCGTGCCGCATCTGTCGCATTCTTGTCCGTGCAGCCTCCAATCGGCACTAATAAGTGTTGTCGCATGAGCGATGCATATCTCAAAAAAGCAGCAAAGCAGAATAAATTCCTAACAGTTCTAAAAAATTCGGACATCGATAGTGCCCTACTGCTCACTTCCGAAGATATTAAGAAGGATGTTATCGTTTTCGATGGTACTGCATCCAATCCGCCGCCACTCGTCACTCCCCCCGATGATGTGAGTAATATTAATCTTTTCACCCACGTTTTTTGAATGTATATTCGAATCCTCAACAATGTTAATATTTTCCCAAAGGGTTGGCGCCGCATTTCTGTTTTGGGGGGTGCCCACATGATGATACTTCACGACTCCGACCCACGATTTGGAGTTGCATTTAGGGATATTTCAGGGGCTCATCCTGTTATTCGGTTACCTCGCAACGAGTCTCTTCGTATTCTTCCAAAGTCTGGGATGTCGGCAATATACAATTCCTTGTTAGCGTGTGAGTTGGTGTCAAGGAAATCCCTTGATAGAGGAGAAAGTAGGAGGGTATATGGTGACGGTGTGTACGGAGGAAACCCAATGTACAGTTGCGTCGGTGTATTAGCGTCAAGGATAGGTGGTGTCGCCGATACAAAGAAATGCTATTCATCAATGTCCAAAGTTCATTGGAAAGTTATTATGAAAATGGCAACACGCGCGGAGGCTGCATTGGAATCATTTGCGGATACAGAGGTTATCCATCAATTGCATGCAGCCAAAAGGATTATTCCGTTCAAGACAATGGTTGCTCCCAACCTAAACTTGTCTGCGAAGTATTTTGGCGCAATGGCATTCGGCCAGAATGTCTTCGCTAGATGTCATACTGACGAGGACTTCACCATGAGCATCACACAGATTTATTTGGAGGGAGCAGACCTGTATGACATTTCCGACAGAGTTGTTGCATACTTTTGCTTCCCTACCCTTGGTGTTGCGATCCCTATGCGTCCTGGTGATTACGTTATATTCGACTCAACAGTACCACATTGTCTTTCCTCCAGATGCCACAGTAGTGACAATATAATTGGTGTCTCCTTCTATCTAAAGACCCTAGTTGTCGGATTGAACGACAATAGTATCCCACTCACACATGATCAAATGTATATGTCTATATTCCACGATAAAATAAATGATCAAATCTAATGTGACATACTACTTGCATTAATTACTATTAATATCTTGTCTGAAATACTGTCCCCAACCCCGTCGTGGTAATACAACGAAGTATTTGTTCCTCTCTCCCCCATAGTCTTTGATGACACACAATGTAAGTACCAACGCCGATAATGGTACCCTAACCAAGGATTCTGATTTGTCCCCCAGATGAATTCCAAGAAACATACTCCGCTCGAGTGTACCCCATTTCATCGGTTTAGTTGAGCACTGTATTATTACTTCAACCGCACTATCTATCTCAACGAATCCAAGAATTAGAGAGGGGTAGTATGTTTCCTCTCCTCGCTCCAAGAAATGCACAAGCGTCCAATCGTACCATGGACTGCCTCGATAAGATGGATGCGCGTAGTAGATTGATTGTTCTCCATTGCTGTCTTTGCACCAAAGTCTCGTGTATCCCGTCAATGCTATTTTTCTATTATCACCAAGTATCTCATCTCGGTCTCGCTCGAGCACCCTTATCATGTTGCTTTGCATGCTTTGTGTCCGTCTGCTATCAACAATACCCGTCGTCGACAATTCGAACGTATATTTCCCCTCCAAACATAATGTATCCCCATTATTACTTTGACTCACTATGTGTATTGCACGTCTCGCTCCGACGCACCGCATGTATGCATGATGAGAAACCATAACATGGTGGTATTGTTTTGCTACCTGGGCAGCAAATTCCGAAACACGACGCTGTGTTTTCAAACCAGGCGACTTTACAAATTGCTTATGTGACAACTCACCTGGTCCACCAAAAAAATTAATTGCACATCCGAATAAACAAATATAGTCTATTATCTTTGCCATGCCATGCATTTTTGGTATGTTGTATCCATTTGTACCCTCACCATGCAGAAACAGTGATTGCAATGTTTTCAACACTTTACTAATTTTTGTACACGCACAGCAAACTTTGGTCTTGTTATTAGAGGAATGAAACCAATCCTCTAATGCCAGATATTGTCGCATGAATAGCAGTAATACTCTCCATCGTTCATTATGCATCCCTAAGCATTCCTTCAATAACAAACCGTCGTTTGTGTGTGCGATGTCAGCGAGAAGAAATTTCCTCGACGTTCCGACGCCTGACACTTTGTGCCATCAACAATTCCATTCCTAGTTGCACCTCGAGGAAAGTCTCTATCACTTTGTCTCATCAACGATGTCTGCATTTGCACATGTTGTGTATCCAAGTCATCACGATTAATTCCTGCACCTATTTTTTCTGCAATCACCTTAAACATATACATTATCAAACCAGCACCTGATGTATGCAACAATTCTGGCGGAGTCATTCGGTAGGGCCCATGAACTGGATCAGACAGTGGTAGTCCTCTCTCCAACAATGCATTTTTTATTGGGTACCGTGATATCTTCTGGAACGCCGCCAGACCCTCATTCTCATTCGTTTCAAGCACAGTCCGGCATTTCTCCATTTCTTGCAATGTTGTATAGATGCATTTTGGATTTGTATTCGACAAGTCAGAGAAAGAGCATTGACAATCACGATATGGACGGATAGTACCACTATTGTTACCGGGGTAATGTCCCAACCATTTGTTGTTTCCCTCGGCGTCACCAAGAATCACGTGGATCCATACCTTGATGTGAACTTTTTGACCTAATACAGTAGTTTGAATACCGCCGCGATTCCATATATCTCGGATGGATTTGAATATACGCGAAAGACAATTGTGATGGTTTTGTACTTTGTCCTTTCCAGACATGCGATTAGCTTCTCCTTTACCCGCGGACAGATTTGGAATGTATCCAAGCAACCTCCAAAACTCAGGACGATTGCGCGCAGATCTGTTGAACATCGACAGAGTAAAGGAGACGGGTTCTACACTCAGCATTCCATGTAAATCTGTGTGTGATTTATCACCAAACAGTACAAGAGCGACAGGCATATATTTTCCATCCAATCCACAATGTCGACGAACATTGGGAGACCATGCGTCTCCAGTGTGAAACTCTCCATATGTATTGTTGCATTCATCATCCCATTCTTCTCCTGTGAATATGTTGTACCCCTCAGCAAAATTTTCCCTCTGCATAATTGCAGGATTGTGTAAGAGTGACAGAATCATGGCTCTGGCGTCAAACACTGGAACAGTAGCCAATGAGTTATCCGTCAAGCGCACCTTTGAAAATTTAGGAGCAAGCAACTGCAGTCCGAATAATTTTTCGGTGGAGGACACAAATTTTTGACGTGGTTGTAGAACTGCAAATCTGTTGAATTTGGGAGATTCAATGTACTCATTCAACAGATGAATCATATTGTCGTACATTGCTATGCTTGCCTTATTACGATCGAATAGATTGTTCATTTCCGACTGCAACTTGTACGCCGCGGATACGTATTTTGGTCCAGTCGAGAACATGGGTGGATCAAATGGTGGGTCATTCTTGTTGGACGATGACAATGACAATGACAATGACAACAACGATGACAATGACAATGACGAATGCACTGATGAATAATCACTATCGTTGAAGCTATCATATTCATTCATGGTAGTATCGTCCTCGTCTTCATCCGACAATGTGGCGCTGTAATTGTCAAGATCGGACAAATCCCCCCCATGGTCTGTATTACCATTGATATCTTCTTCGTCCTCACATATGGATGCAATATCATATCCGTCCATGTCGTAGGGAATGTTGTTATTGTCATTGTCGTCGTCTTCCTCATCGTCATCGTCGTTGCCGGCGGGGCTGGTGACATTGTTGACACTTGTACGTATATTCCCCAACGACGACAGCAATATGTTCATGGTACCATCGATTTGGGCAATTACTGTTGGGCAATGTTGCCTATGCCTTGCCAACGATTGACGGTTGGGGAAGCTGGACTTCCTGGCACATATACAAAAGCAGCGATTGGTGGCCATGGTGATGTAATATCTTTAGACATATCATGAGAGACCGTAGCAGTAAGAGAATATTCTGTCCCTATTCTGTCCCTTTGCTGCTTAATTTTTTGGCGCCAAATGTGAAATTTATGGCGCTAACAGAGGTTATGGGGGGCAACGTGATGGGGAAAGAATGTCTTCCCCCCAAAGTCGGCCTAATCCTACTCTGTTGGAATGATGGGTATTGCTGAACATTGGAATTATGTTTCAAAGAAACAATGCATAAAAAAACAGAAACTATTTATTCTTACTAATTGAATATTGAATTCCAACAGTATGACAATGAGTACGTTGGTCATGATAAGTGGGATTTTCTCGAATCGGAGTAGGTGTAAGAAAGAATGACCAATATCACGGTAGGAATTAATAGTAACCATTTGAAACAATGCGCGGTCGTTAATGTTGCAATTATTTAAAACAACAGATAGCGATGAATAATAAATCATACTAATCTATTGCATGTACAGAGAGCTGCAGCAAATTGAAGCGTCGCACTAGCTAATTGCCATGAACTAATTTAAGATGAGTCAACAACTTATTGCTTCAAGGACAAAGAACACTACATCTTTGATGGATTGCGGCACTGGGTAGGGTCGGGGAGGATCGTCGTCATCATTATCTTCTCGCACTCCAAGGGGAGGGGCGTTGTCAGCAACAACCGTGGTATCAGTTCCTGTTGAAGGCAGGCGGACCCAATCAAGGGTGGCAAGCAACCATCAGTCACCTTCTCCGTCGCGAGCGTCGGGACGCAGGGCAATGCAGGAGAGGGTAATTGTTGAGCTCGAGATGGAACTAGAAGAGTTAAGGGCGAAGTGCGAGACATACGAGGCGACTGTGAATGAGTTACGATCGGATATTGCAAAGATGACGACCAAGGGGACGTCGAAGATGAGTCTTACACATCACCTAAAGTGGAATGAGGCGGACAATACATATTCGCAAGGTATAGGTAGGTATTGCAAGGAATGGCTGTTCCCTCGTTTTAAATTTCTACACGAGACATGGATGGATTACACAGAGTCAAGGAAGGGATTGCCGAGGATGATATTCCAGTACTGTCCCATTCCTCCGAATTCAACCGAGGTGGACATGTGGAATAGGGTGGTTGCACCGTCGGTGGCAAAGAAGTATGCAGATATGAGGTGCAACATTAATAATGAGGTGAAGAAGGCATTTAAGGGTGAGTCGATTAGTTCTGTGTATGGATGTATGCAATCATCTGACTAACACTCTTGTATTATTGCTGTATGTTACTATGTCGTCGTAGGGGACCCGAATAGGCTTACCATCAACCCCGATAAACTTGCCAAGGGAATTCAAAGCTACATCGATGAGAATCCAAACGGGGTGGCCGGTTTGGGCGCCATATTCGACTTCATGGCTCGTTATGTACGCAAGCTACATTCGGACAGATACATCAGGAAGATGTTGACGTCGAACCCAGGGCAAAGCTTCTTGAATTTAATTGGGCCAAGTGATGTGGCGTATGTGATTTGTCTCTTGAAGAACAGTATCAAGGTGTGGAGGCATGAGATGGCGCCGCCTACTGCAGGTGCGCGGGTGCCGAAGCCATTGTTTACAAGGGGTGAACACATGAAGAGGGAGTATGGGAAGACAATGTGGAACGACGAGGGGATGGAGTACTACAAGGAGACTTTGAAGGTATGGAAGGTGATGTTCAGCCCCAAACATGAACACTTCAAGACTATGGAGGGTGCATGGATTATGTGGTTAATGGATCTACGCAGTAGCATGAACCAGGGATGGACGAGGAAGGATATGGCACGTCTACTTGCCACGCGATCAGAGGCGGATGTGGCTATGATGGAAGAGTCAGATATTGACAAAACAGATGCTGGATATGAATATGACTCCGAGGATGATGGGGCCCCAATGATTGGACTTGGAGGCAAAAGAAGACAGGTGGAAAGTGAGGAGGAGGAAGAAGGTGGGGGACAGATGGGTAATGGTATGAATCAAGAGGATGACGACGCAAGCGCTGTAGCTGGAGTGGCGCGGGGGAGGGAGAGGCGCATAATTAGAGAGGAAGAAGATGAGTCGGAATGTGAAGAGGAGGAGGATGAGGAGGAGGTCCGAGAGCACGGTACCAAGACTACTGGTTTGGATGATGATGTTGAGGATGATGAAATTGACAAGGCAGCAGGGATGACGCGACGCTTGTTCGAAATCGGCAATTTGGATGATGATGGGGAGGGGGAAGGTAATACTACTACTAAAAGGAAGACAAAGAAGGGGAAGAAGGGGAAGAAGACGGAGGAGCCCAGATCTAAAAGGCAGAGGGTTGGTGCAAGGGGGGGGGCTAAAAATATGTAGATGGTCCAGTAGTTTGGGGTAAGATATTAGATCAATAATGTAATAAAGTATTACTTGGAACACAACAAACAAGTACTCAACACTAGTATATCATTCAGTACAAATGAATTAGGGCGCGAAGAAAGCAATTCCATATTATAACAATGTAAGTTTACTGTAGATGCTATGTATTACTACTTTAGTAACTTTATAATATATCAAACAATATGTATCAATGATATCATTACATACAAGTGCATTAGATCTTTAGAAATAATGTATTCTTTTTTTATAAACTGTACAGTACTTATTAGAAATAGTACGTTTTGACTGAGAAACTTATAGAATATTGAGAAACATTGAATTAGATTACAAGAAATAATGAACTCGGCCAGAGCCCGAAAAAGGCTGTCTGAGGAGGGTCGCTGTCAACGTTAATGTCTTCGTTATCGTCTGGAGTGGCACTCTTCTTCCCCACTGAGGGTGACTCCCAGTCAGAGCAGAGTGGCATTCGCGAGAACTGATCCACTATGAAATTTTTGGTGCCCTCAATATGTTGAAGGGTCGGTCCATATTTGTCAATGTAGGAGATCCAACGGAGCCTGCATTGTGACAGGTCACCTATTTTGAGGATGTTATTGTGGTTGGTATATATGGTGATTTGTGCACCTAAGAGCATGGACCAAAATTCCCTAAGTGTCATCACAATGGACAGGAGTTCCTTGTCCATTGTGGAATGTGATCCATTGAGCTTTTTGCTTAAGTATACCACTGGGGTACCATGTTGCATGATACATGATCACATTTGGTAATCAGAGGAAAGCATATAGGACATCCTGGGCCATGAGTGCTTTCATTTGGTTGAATGCTTTCTGCATTATCTCCTTATTGGAAAATATTCAGAATAGCAAATATTTTTCCAAAAGGTGTGGCATCGCTCTCGTTGTTGTCAATTAACAAATGATGCAGTTGATTTAAGACAAACACCCTTGCATAAAATGTTAATAAGTACCTGTTAATAGTCCTATGAAGACTAGAGTCCCAAT
>JALLBB010000730.1:0-12391 GCA_036939735.1 Discostella stelligera
TTTTATTTTTACGATTTTATGACGTCACAAAAAATCGTAATAAAAAATCGTAGACAAAATCGTAGCCATTATATTTTTCTCTTGAGATTGTGGGCCTCACTCACAAAAAATAATCACAAATCATATTGCAAACAATTGTAATAATCAACTATCTATCACCACCACCACTACTACCACCACCATGAAATCGTGCGCCACATCCCTCATCCTCCTCCTCCTTACGATGGTGGTATCCCTTGCATCCTATAACCACGCCTCCCTTGTCGCCGGTCGCCGCCGCCTCAGCCATCACGTCCAATGCTGGTGCTCCAGATGAAACTGACATTGGTGGCAGTGGCCTGCGTCGTCGTCTGTTCAAGTCATGGCCACAAAGTAGTTCTGTGGATGAACTCATTCTGGAGGAGGAGGAAACGAAGGAGGACGAAAAGAAGAATGAAGTTGCCAGCCTCAATGATAACGCTATGACCGCCCTCGCTTATGCTTTTGTCCATTCTGCACAGGCTCTGAGCTTCAACAGGGAGATACTATGGTAATCTATGTTAAAACCCTCACTGGAAAGACCATCACCCTCGATGTCTCATCTACCGAAGTCATCTTGCATGTGAAAGACAAGATCCAGGACAAGTTGGGCATTCCCCCAGAAGAGCAGCGCTTGATCTACGCAAGAAAGGAGCTCGACGATGGACGAACTCTCTTCGATTACGGCGTCCTAAAGGAATCCACGCTTCATTTGCTTTGTTGCAGTCGGGGTTGTTAAATGATGTATCAGTGCTTCTAACCCTGGAAAAACACAAGCATACTACTGTTTAGATGTTTAAAGAGATTGTTTCCTAACACGGTGATCATGCAATTTAATACTTTGGTGTATTATTCTTTGTACATAAAACGCAGGCTTGAAGTCTCTTGGCTCTCGGTGATACCTGCATTTTTTCTCTGTTTTAAGGTGGTACTAGTTGCTTGCGCATTCCTCCAACCTAGTCTACCTTTTTCTACTTACTCTCCATACTTCTTCCCGATGACGACAATCTCATTTCATAAGCCAGTACCGTTTTGCTGATCTGATTCGCCAAACTATCCAATCTAGATTCAAGATATGTCTCCTTTGACTTTTGCACCTGTATCTTTTGCTGTGCACGTGACAACTCCATCGTCATTTCACGATGCGTCGTGCGTAGCTGTTCCATATCCTCTTTCTGTTGCGCAAGCTGCGAGTAGAGATCGAGCCTTTCGCTCTCAAGCTGCTTAATCTTTGTATTATATTCGTCATGTGTCGCCATGGCGGTTGCCTTCATGGCCTCCTCCTTGGCCAGATGCAACTTTTCCTTGAGGTACTCGATTTTGTGTACTAGACCACTCTCGTCATGCTTTCCACTTTCGCCCAGTTTCTCCTCGAGGGAGGCCACTTTTATTTGCAGCTCATTGCATTCGATTTCATATTGTTCATTGTCTTTCTTAAGATCCTTGATTTGACACCTGTGTTCTTCACTGACTTTTTTCCAATCACCTATTTCCTTCAGGTAATGATTCTTTTCTTTAGTCAAGTCATCGACTTTACTTTCGAGATCGTTTATTTTTCCATCATGCAACTCCATCTCATCCAATTTTCGCATTGCGTTTTGAAGCTGCCGTTTGGTTTCTATTAATTCCTGTTCCATCTCAATTTTATCCTTCGTGGTTTGGTCAAGTTCTGATTCAAGGAATTGAACGTCCTTCCTGCGATTTAATTTGAGTGAATCAATATCCTTAACGGCAAGAGCCAGCTGATGTACCAACACTTCCTTCTCCTTCTCGGTAGTCTGTAGCTTGTCTTCCGAATCCGATTGAATACTTCTTAATTGCGAGCGCAAGTTCTCAATCTCTCGCTCATTTTGGGCTTTGTTTGCCTCATACTCCTGCTTCATTCGAACTGTCTCCTTTCGTTGCTCAATCGACTTTGCAAGATCAGATCTGAGGGCTTCCACGATCTTGGATTGGTGCGAGAAAAAGTTCTCATGGAGATTGCGTTGCATTTGTAACTCATTTTGAAGTTCTGATATTTGGCCTTGTGAGATCTGCTCGGCATCACGCTTGTCGGCGAGTGCTTTGGAAAGTTGGCTTTCGAGTGAGGAAAGCTGCTGTTTTGACTCGGCAAGGATGGCTCGTTTTTCGTTTTGCATTACTTGGAGAGATTTCTCAAGCTGCCCTTGATTCTGAGCGTACCGCGCCACTTTTTGCTGTTGAACAGATGGGTGTGCGAAGGCAAGGTATGCATTAGTACGGTTTATTGGACAAATACTGACCCATCATAATTGAGTGTAGTATACTTACCTCGCACTCCATCTGTACTTTACTCAATTGCTCGGAATATTTCGTCACCCTACTTTTCATATTGCCCCGCTCCTCCTCTACTTGTTGCAGAACTTTGCACAATTCATTGCCCTTACTTTCCAAACTCTCTTTTTCGGTCATTAAGTCTTTATTCATCTTTTTCGCTCGTGTTAATTCCTTTTCAGCCTTTTCTAACTCGCTTTGCATAGCCTTCAACTCCTTCCTGTGCAACGAGCGCTTCCTTTCATCGTCCACCGCCACCAATTTCTCCATCTCACGGGCTTGTAGGGTAACCGTCATGACATCTCCTTCCTTCTGTTTTAATTGTGCGGAGAGATTTTCTATCTTATTCTTCAAGTCAAGAATGAGAGCATCTTGCGCAGTGGCATACTTTGTGTTCGACTCAAGAGCGTTTTGGAGCTTGCGTTTGTAGAGGGCTACATCTGACTGAAGATTTTCACGTTCATAGGTTAGTTGATGAATCTGATCTTGAGTAGTTGTCGTCGTCGTCGTGACCGCAAATGATACCATTGAGCTATCACTGTCAACTTTGGCATCAACTTTGGCTTGTTTCGAATTGGAAAGATTATTGTACTTTGGCGTCTTGCAGAGATGCATGGTGTTAGTCTTGGGTGCAGTAGTCGAGAGCACGGAGTTTGAAGGTATACCAGCTTTTGAACTGGGCGTAGTCAAAGGGACTATTCCAGAGTCATCCGACGAAGATCTACCACCTCTCAGCTTGGTGTTTCGAAGTCTTCGTGCATTTGTGGAGGATGATATATTATTTGAAAGAATCTTCTTAGATGGTGACAATATGGTCATTGGTGGCGAGTTGAACTGTCCTTGATTGTTTTTCAGTGATGACCAACTTTCCCCAGAGGAGATTGTTGACTCATCACACGCGGTGGATTCGGTGGTAGTGCATTTGAGACCCGACTTCTGCTGGCGCTTTCCTCTATTCTCCTTGCTCTCGTGATCAGTGCCTGTGCTCATTGAGAAGAAACTACCGCGAGAGGAGACGGTTGATTCATCAAAAGTGGATGCCGTGGGAGCTTGCGTCAGGCCTACTATTTTCTGTTGTGAGCTGATATTGTTCATCTCCTTCCCACTTTGGGTATTGTTATTTTCAGGGGCAGCATTCTTCAGCTGCTTGCGTTGCTGGCGGCGTAGGTTGGCCACGGCAGCGAGGCGGGTACCAGCGGTGGCAGACATCATTACTACGTGTTATTGGCCTTTGAAAGTCTCTGTTGAGATAAGGAAGTCATCATTCATGTCAATGTGCAATGAATTTTTTGGTGAGTCGCAGAGATGATGAGTCGTCGTTTTGTGGGTTGTCTCATGGTAGGAAAATGAATTGATGTGTATTTCTCGATTTCAATTAGACTTTCTCAAAAACAAAATTAATACTGATTCCTATTTGCGGAATCCAAAATGGCGAAAAGGGTCCTCGCTCGAAATAGCTCGAAATCAGATATTAGCCCAAGTTGACGTGACATGATGTGACTATCTTCCGGTCTCGTAAGTCCGTTGAAGCAGGTTGCCGACGGCTGACGGACAGTAGGAGCACAAGCACTTACCGACCATGCATGCAGTAACAAACAAAAATCACAAGGACAAGCGAGACACAACCATACGATGAAGGATTAACGATGAAAGAAGATGAAGGAGAACGATGAACGATGACGATAACAGAGAACGACAATGAGACAAGCCTCGTCGTTACTGGAATGGCACCGACATTGTCACCGTCACCGCAAACTTCCCAAAATGAAGGTATTGATGATGCAAATGATAAACCAGCGTCAGATGCAAATGATAAACCAGCGTCAGCAGCGACGAGTACAAGTATTAGGCGCACAACTCCACTCAACCATTTTGAAAATTATCTTCAGTTAAAGTCGACAAAGACAGAGACCACTCAAATGTCAAATGCCGTCAACAACCAATATGAAACAAATGCCTTCAGCGCGGATGGTGGTAAAAAATTAGAAGGAAGAGATGAAAAATCAAATCAATATAACCATTTTACAGCACCATTCCAAAACAACGCTTCGGCTTTTGGGACAAGGCGTGATGCAAAAATAAAATCTTCGTATTCATCATCTCAATTCACTAATGCCGAACGATCACAGACATTGGATAGATTCGCCAATATTTTTATGGAACGGATGGGAGAGGCCATGTCTTCTGGAAAATTATCCCAAGCGTGGGGGATTAGGAGGGGCGAAGATTGTTACAGCAGCATCACCGAAAACTATGCACTCGAAAGGGATATGATAAAGCCACACATCACACCAATTGTTTGGGGAAGCAGCTGTGTTATATTGACGTTATTTTCCATGAGATTTGGACGGTGGTATCAAAACCAGCAGGTACGATCCCTGTGGGGTAGGACTGCTGTTGCAGAAACTAAGCTATCGTCGACGGCGATGATGAGGCAGCGACAACGCAATCCTTCCCAATTAGAGGATGTTAGACTGAATGGCATCCACAGCAGCCGACCACATAAATTGCACAATAGCAGTGGCAACAGTAGCAGCAGCAGCAGCAGTGGTGTCGACATGACAGTTCCAGTGGACATATCCCTCTCCCTCCTATTTGGTATTTCAACAACCATCTTTCTCACGGACAAGCATCGCCTCTTGTACGATTTTGCACGTGCTCCTTTACTAGTGGGAAAAAGCGTCCTGGCAGAAGAATTATGCACACCATTCCAGAAGGAAGTGATGGACAACAATAATGAGTTCTGGCAAGATGATGAAAACTTGGGCGAGTTCGACAGTCTACGCGCCGTTCGAGATTTTGTAATTCACTGCCATCTGCGAGACAAGAGCCGAGTGTCGAGTGAAGAAATGAATTATGATGACAGAGTAGTAGATTAACTCTCGTGATCGATTCAAATAAAAATGTAGGAGTAAAATAATGTTATGGATTGAAGCATTGATCAAGATGCAAATGTCGAAACATGCACCACCTCCAGCCTTGCATTCGCCATCAGCCTTGGCACGCCAATCATATCATTGTACTTTTCCAATTTATCAAATGCCTCCATCAGTCGAGACGATGTCATCTTACTGCTACTAGCACTACTACTCCTTCCACCGTTGTTATGATCTTCGTCAATCAATTCGTCTGGGGGGAGTATTAAATGTATCACTGACGCCGGGGAACTATTTTTTCGACGACGGAGACAGCGTAATACATTACGAGCGATTTCTTCAAAAGTTTCTTCTCCCATCCCACTAGTACCCGAAATGGAGGAGGCCGATGATACTGAGACGGTAATTAAATTGGCAGAGAGATTCGTGGCCTTCTTTCCCCGAACTATGGAGGTACCGCTACCAGCACCACTGCCACCCTCGAAACTCTCCAATCCTACTAGTCCTATCAATTCACTAAACAAGCATTCCCCATCGGTCCATCGTGTTTGATCCCATTCCGGTCGATCGATGGTTCCCTGTAACATTTTCGATCGGATACATTTTAATCCGACGCCCGAGGTTTGGGAGATGGCGTTGACCACGGCATGTCCTACCAGTGGTTCATCATTATCATCATCATTTACTTTTTCCACTTTCTTCTTTCCCCAGGTGTTGTTATTGTTGTTGCTCTTGTTGTTATTGCTAATATTGTCATTTTCATCCGCAGCTGCCGCATCATTCTTATCACACCTCCGGTCATTGTCATTCTTATTATTTCTTTGAGGTTTATTTTTCGCTGGAGACTGATTGTTGCGATAACTTTCCAATAGCCAGGCATTGGTCTCGGCAAAGGTTGGACGTGGTGATCCGGTTAGAAAAAGATGCACTTCCCCACCGCTATCTCCACTTGCTTCATTTGAATTGCCCTGTGGCTGCGGCTGCTGTTGTTGCTGATGCGCCCGTCGTGCCACCTGAAGCGCGCATTGGGCGGTCGCAGCAAGCAACGCATTCTTCTCAATATCATAGTGCGGAGACTGCTGATGGAGAAGGTGGGCGAGGGAGAGCACCACCTGGCAGTGTTGTTGTAGTGGCGCGGATGATGTTGTTGATGTCGTCGTCATGACGAAGCGAAGGATTGATTGTTATGATGCGAATTTCGAGTGTACGAATTTTGTTGTGTTTTTGATATGCGTCATTTTTGTCCCTCCCGCCAAATCAGGGTGTAAATTGTAAATTGTAAATTCCCACAGATTCCCAGGTAGGAGGTTTGGTACGATAGGTACGACAAACATAACTTGGTCAATTATTGTGTAGTCAGTAATACTCTGTACTACTACTCTTATTGCAATCTACAATACACAACAAAAGATGTTTACAATCTCTAGTAATACTCCTTGTATCCGTCATCCTCATCCCCGTCGACTTCCTCGTCTTCTTCTTCCTCATCCTCATCTTCCTCCTTCTCCTCGTGAACAAAATCACCATCGTCGACACACTCACCACCACCAACGACATCATCCTCTCCACCACCATTATTATCACCACCACCACCATTCATCATCGCCATCATCGACGCAATCTGCGCTCTCAATGCTGCATTCTCAACTTCCAATTCGTGCACACGTAGTTGGGACCCGTGTAACTTCTTCTTGAGCGAAGTTGTTTCGCGTTTCATGTCTTTCATCTGCTGCTGTAATTGTTTGTGTCCCAACGAAAATGTCGGTTTGGAGTTGCTTTTCTTCGATGGCGGCGGTGGCGTTGCGTTCCAAGGTTGCCGTCGTTCTAGTTGTTGCTGGTTCGTTGTTGTTGTTGCTGTTGTCGTTGTCATTGTTGTTGTTGCAGTCCTCATTCCCACCGACTCGTCGTCGTCGTCGTCGTCGTTGTCATCATCCTTGGAAACAAACGTATGCAGCACCTTCCGTCCCCAGCTATCACTGCCGGTAAACTCTTTCATGCCTCGTAATTCCGATTCTGATAAATAGGGTGATACCTCGTGCCGAGCCAGCATTTCATCGCGAATTTGTTTTGCCTTTATTGCCAGGAGTGTTCCCGTCAGATTATGATTATTACTGTTTGGTGTAGTCGTCTGTGGTTGCCCTCGTTGTCGTTCGCGCTGACTTGCGTAAAACAACTTCAGCGCCTCCTTCACCCTCGCCATGGGATCGTTGATGAGACGTTTCCTATCGCCTTGTCCATCCTGCTCTACCATCTGGATGAGTCGTTGTTCATCTCGTTTCCACCGGTACAGCGCACGATAATTGGCACCGATGGACGAGGCCACGGATCGGACGCTGGGAGGAGGATGATGAGGATTCGATCCGGTGGAGGAGCATGCACGTACGGCATTTAGTTTTTGAGCCGCGGAGAATTCCTCCTTGTATTTCGATGATTCGTTGTTGTTGTTGTTGCTGCTGTTGTTGTTATTGTTGTTGCCATGACGTCTTCGTTTCTTCGATTCGATTGGGACGCGTTTTTTGTGTTCGGTTCCGTCGGCCTTCTTGGCCAAGTGAAGCAATCGCGGCAGGTCTCTCTTCCATCGATAGATGGAAGTTCGGGAGGTGCGGTGTTTGGCGGCTAGATTCGGCACCGAGATGGGATTGGGACCGTTGAGTTCCGAGAGGATTTCGAGACGTTCCAGGACCGTGAATTCATCGTTGGTCTTGCGTTTTTTTCGGGGGGGTAGTTGGATGGGCGCCATAACGACGGAGTGGGGAATGCCGAATTGCAGTGTCGAGCAGCGTGGCAATGATGATGATAATGATGATGGAGCGCCGGCAGTGGTGAGATGCGGCCCAATGTCGCCAGTGGGAACAACATGCGTTGCATGCCCTCCCACCGCGCCGACGGCAGCAGAAACAGAAGCATCGGTTGTCGAATCGTCTCGTCGGACATCAGCAACAGCGGAAGCCGAATAATAGTTGCTAATGCCTCCCTCAACGACAGCGTTCGTGGGGTAGTTAATGTTATTGTGAGACATGATTTGGTAATACTACGAACTCTAGAGTTACCTACGAGCTCTTGCGCCATTGGACTTGAGTTGTGAGTTTTCTGTTGGGCTGGGGAGCGAAAAAGAGAGAGTTGCGCACTTTTTATTAGGCGCAGAGCACAACGATGACGTCGTGGTGGTCCAGAGTCGGAACCAAGTCAAACCACTCTAGCTTTATTAAGCTATAATATTATCATTGCAACAGCTATGTATGCATTGGATGAATCCATCGTCACGAGAAACAATGCTTACGCAGCCTGAGCTTGATGGGAGTGAGGATGGTCTTTGTTACTGCATCCATGGGGCCCAGTGCAAATGTGTACTGATACGGCGCCTGCTTGGTGCAGTACCAAAAAGTTGAGTTTATTCATAAAACATGAGGCAGGAGCACTAAGCAAGGTTATCATAGCTCGACTCCTTACCATTTGGACCATCACCCATAGTTGCAGGTGAGTCGTGCTCGATACCAGTTCTTCAGTTTTGTAAAGAGAGCAATGGGTTGAGAACAGCAGCTTCGATGTGCAACACACGGAAAAGAAGTAACTGCAAATACCTTTCGTACGGCAAAACGTGCTCGTTCGACCATGGCCAACAGCGAGGACGATGACTGGGACCCAGGTTCACGAACGATGATGTAGGATCGACACGCCACATGTTTTTCATGCTATCATCAGCTACCAGAGTGACTTGCCAAATGTCACGACCATCAAATGGAATGCCATCGTTCCATGGACCATTCTCGGTCCCCCTTCGCGTGTCGTAATCAAAGTTCAATCTGAGGGATTAAAAGACATGTGTTGCATTGATTTGTTAGGATACCCTGTTCTATAACATCGCTTGAGAATCCAAATCAAACCAAGGAACGAGAGGGAAATCCTCGTCGTGATTCTCCAAAAAATCATTCACCTGACTTCACAAACGACCCTGTCTCCATGAAGAGCACCGAGTTTGTTCGCAATCGCACGCGACACCTTCGCTTTCTTTTCGTTGGCTAGAGTCTTCCACGCATATGCCACTTGCTCCAGGGTCACAGACAGAGATGGACGTTGCTGCAGGATCAAAGATCGCATGACATGAGCTAATGCCACGCTTCCTCGATGGATCCCGTAATCATCTTTACATGTCGTTGGATGCCACGCAGTTGCGGGAGAGATGATGCCACCGCTCTCGCTTGCGCTCTCGGCGAAATTGCATGACAACAACGTCGACGTCTGCACCACCTCTCCCGACAGACGAAATGTTACATTCCCCCTACCTGACTGCCCGTAAGCCAATATGAGTGTCAACTCGACACGCAGTCCGCAGGAGGGGTGGACGCCGGTGAGTAAAAATGGCCTTCCCTGTGCCTCCTGACAACGCGCGGAGAATTCGTCGTTGATGAAGCCGATGTGCGATGGTTTACTCATGGTATTGCCGCTCTCTTTCCTTATCAAGATGGTGATTTTGGATAGCTGGGATGGCGAAAGGAATAGTGAGAGAAATTAGGATTGTGTTGTCAAGGCCAACCGTCAAGGCCAACCATCAACGACGTCGCCTCGCGGTATCTCGTAAGGTACCGTAGATACCTGGTACTTGTGAGTCGCACTAATCTCCACCATGCAACAGCGGTCGTTCCGAATCATGATGGATTAGTAGCCAATTATTTGCCGAGAAAGATGAACGCCGATACAAAACATAGTGCTGGATCATGAAAATGATCTAGGATAAAAATTATCCAACATACCAGAATTAGGAAGAAAAGTATGCATCATGGGGTTGCACCTCATTCAAAACTCACATCAAAAAATATCGACACAAAGCCCAGTCCAAACTTTGCCGGGTTACCAACTATTCCCGTCGTCCAACTACTATGCGATGATTCCTGAGCCTTGGCCTCTGCTACTGAATCACCAATAAGTTGTATGATACTAAGGGTACCTCCCGAAAAGTCAAGGAGGATATTCCAGATCTGCCAGCCTTTCGTAGATTTCCGCCGATAATTTAGGAGAACCTGCAATAATCGATGAGAACCGAGCAAGGAAGTAAACTACTTGCACGAAATTGAATTGACCAGTGTTTTCGTACCTGAGGAATATATTTCACAATCGATATCCCAACCTTGATAAAGCTTAGAAAATATAAATAATCGATCCATTGCCATTGCGACGGCTCTCCACCTACCCAAACGGTGACATGACACGAAACGCACAACGCTCCTGCAAGACATACCACGAGAAGAAGAAGCACTAGAAGTTTTGTTACGGATGAGATGCGCTTAGTCCAGTCCAGTAGTGTATCCTTCGGGTATGCATCGTCAGTGCTCAGATTCTTCGGCCGAGTATTTCGGAACTGTCCCCGATCGTCCACAATTGCTGCATCGCCTTCCTCGACTTCGACACGCTCATCAAGCCAATCGTTGCCATCTTCTCGAGGCGGACGGAAATCGTTGTGGCTGTGGCTCCTATATGCGCGATGCTGAACTCCACACCCACTGTTTCCACCGCCACCGACGCCATCACCGCGTAACCGCGCGAGTTGCAGGAATGTAATTGTCGCCAGCAGTAATGCATGCCAAGCAAATGCGACATCATTTATTTGTACTTGCGGTACCACCGCTACAACATCACCATCATCATCATCATCATCGCTACCATACAAATCAATTCCATTTTCTGCATCGACGCTTACATCATAGTAGATGGAAGTCGTAGAATTGGTGATGTTCCCATTGTCACCGCCGCCGAATCGATGCGCATACTCCATCCTCACCGCAGTGCTAAATCGAAAACATGTCGTATAAATCGCGTAGCAGACAAATCCCACGATATTCCATACACAAAAATCCAGGGAAACACCCGATGACGCTTCCATCGGAGAATGCCAATTAGTGATGATTTGTGGATAGAAGGAGCATGTCCACGAAACAAAGTAGGTAAAACCCAAAATATTGGAAAGAGTGCTCCACGCTGAATTGTCGGGGGATGATGATGATGGAAAGATGAGACCCAATAGTATTCCCATCGTGAGTACCCCGGCCATTCCCATCACAATATCACGCGGGGAATCCCCCGACAGAGAGGACGACGCGAAGAAACGACAGGATTTTCTCTGTCTCGTTCCATCACTCGGAGGAGCGATGGCGTTGTTGTTGCTAGTGGTGCTGTCGTTGTCGCTGTACTGATTCCATGATTTTTCGTCATGGTCATCTTGGTTGTCGCGATTCTCGTAGTCACCGCCGTCGATGCCAAAGCTTTGATGTTGCAAGAGAAGGCTTGCGAGTGATTCATACTGATGATGATAATTATGGTGTTTATGTTGATCATGGTGGACATGACTGGTCGGAGGATTCAGTTGCTGTTGACTGTGATTTTGATGTTCACCGTGATATAAAAAGAGAGGAGACTCAGACGGTGAATTATTATCCTGTTGTTGTAGGAGGGTGACCTGATCGTGATCGCTACGGCCGTTTTTGATGTCGCCGTTATCATGGGGCAGATGATCATTCATGGTCAATGGGATGCGTCACCACTGGTACGTGGATAAACGAATTTATTGAAAATATTACCTGGAGTACTAGATTCATTTAAGATCTTGTTGGTTGCGATAATATTATGTGGTGTCCTTGGGCATAAATAAGTAGTGATAGGCGATCATAATACTTGCATCGACTGTTGCGTTGCATTTTCTTATTGTATCCCGCCAATGATTGCCAATGAAGGGGCGAGCGGGCGATGGCGCTGATGTTGATGAACAGTGAGTTGTGGCATACCTATTGTGCGAGGTGCAGGATTCGTCTCGTACAAAACTACGTGTAGAGTTTAATACGGCGCCTTTTTCTCATGTCTCATCTCTTTAGTTTTCTGTTCTATCTACTGAATGCCTCAATGGGGTTGCTTTCCTCTGGGACGGCGCACTGGAAAGTTCTCGTAGCATTCCATATGTGAGTTGTAAACGCTTTGGTGATCCCGAGTCCAAGCTGTTGAATGGTGAAGAGGGAGCTGTATGAGTGTCCAAAGAAGTGGGGTTGTTTGTTCTGCTTCCAAAGGCAATCTGCTGTACGAAGTATTCCAATGGGGCTGTCATCATCTACGTCGTGGAGGAGTACTCTGGAAGCTTCAAAACTCCTCATTTAGAGATCTGTCACAGCTAATCCCGGGATCAACCGTCATCCCGGGATTAGCTGCCATGTTATTTCAGG
>JALLBB010000731.1:2562-15615 GCA_036939735.1 Discostella stelligera
ATGATGTTTAGGACGGATGAGTTTGTCTGCTGAAAAGCGGATTTATGCGAAGGAGAGGAATGTTGTTGCGATCAGCAGCTCATGCGGCCAACGTCGGCTGTCTGTCCGTGCAATGTAAATGTTACTCCCTCGCGCCATTGTTTAGCACTACGTCATAAATATAAAATTAGATATAAAAACAATGATGTGGATTTTGTGTTGATAATTGTAAAAATACAGAGTGTATGCACCTTTGTATTTATTACCGTAACATGATTATGAGAAATACCGACTTCAATACCACCACTTCTACTCTGGTATGCATCAACGTGGGATTCTACACAAACTGGATCAATGAAGGCGGCGCGGCCATTCGTAACAAAATCCAATCTGCTTACGCTTTCTCCTGTAGTACGTAGTACTAGGTAGTACTCTAAGTATCTACGACCGCCATGTCATAAAACGATTTTCATCGTCTACTGCAAACAACACCCACCAACAAACATGTCTGGTCGCGGAAAAGGAGGCAAAGGTCTAGGAAAGGGGGGCGCCAAGCGTCACCGAAAGGTCCTTCGTGACAACATCCAGGGCATCACCAAGCCCGCCATCCGCCGTCTCGCTCGTCGTGGCGGTGTCAAGCGTATCTCTGGTCTCATCTACGAGGAGACCCGCGGTGTGCTCAAGGTCTTCCTCGAGAACGTCATCCGTGATTCCGTCACCTACACCGAGCATGCTCGCCGTAAGACTGTCACCGCCATGGATGTTGTCTATGCACTCAAGCGTCAGGGCAAGACCCTCTATGGTTTCGGTGGTTAAACAATGACCTCTACTATCACGTAACACAGATGATACTCTTACCAACTGGATTTTCTAAAATCCACCCAACAATCAAAGATTATTCTGCTTTTCTTGATAAGTCGTACTCATCCCCTATGCACCAAACTGACCTGCCTGTATCCTATTGATATTGTGGTGACGAAAGTTTTTAAATTTCAACTGTATCTTCATCTCGCCCCGTCGCGCACACACACCTCAAATGAACGATGGCCACACTCGGAGATAAGCTCGTTCAACTATCGCATGAAATTGAGGAGAAGACGAAGTCAGGGGAACTTCTAAATCAACTCATTCATGACCAATGCTCTAGGCATACAAGCGAAGTATCCATTTTTGAGAAGGAGCAGGTCGACTGTCTCGCAAAAATTACCAGCGAACATGCTGAGATCAGGGATAACAGCACGAACACTACGAAGTCGTTGATGGATAAGAAGGTCGCACTTGAGTCTACCATTAAAGATTTAATGGCGAAAAAGCGAGAGGCAGAAGTAAATAAGATTAACAATGTCGAAGCAGCAAAACGTGAAATTTCCCATGCGAAAGAAGTTGCTCGCAAAATGTTCCTGCAGGAGAAGTCTCAAAGAGAAAAGGCCAGGCTCGCTGAGCGGACGGCAGAGGTGAACAGACTGACATGGAAAGGTATGTTACGGAATAGACAGTTTTATCCCTCCTTAATGGATATGAAGACTCACCAATCGAAGGCATTGAACCGAATATCGAGAGAATGGTCCGAAAACATAAGGATCAGATCGACGAGATCAAATCCAAGAGTGAATATTCAAAGAAGAAGCTTGAATTACAGTTCGAGAACGATCTGGCAGATAGACTCCAAGCCTACCAACGTAGCGAACAACAACCGAACACTTGGATGAACAAAAGAAATGAGTTTGCAGCTACGTTCGAACGAGAGCAGAACGAGCAAGCATTAAATGTAAAGAAGCTCAAGGACAAACTCATGATTGAGGAGGACTCGATGAAGAAATTGCATGCGTTGCAGCTTGAAACACTTGTCAAAGATAATTCTGTCGAGTTGTCCCAAATCAAGGCACCCGCCAACGCAATGGAACTGACACGTCAGCTTCTCGCGAGAAAAAGAGATCGACAGCGAGAATTGGAGGCTACTCTTGAACGCGCATGTCACGACACATCGATCAAAAATGAATGGGAGGCATCATGGTTAAACGCGTCTGCATCCAGAGTAGAGGCGAAGCATACAAGAATGATGGAGGAGCTTATGGCGTGGAGGTCTGCTGCAATTGATAACCTCATCAGAAAAAGTGTATTAGATAGTTACATCATTAAGCAAGACCTTGGTGAATAAAAATCCTATAGAATTATTGAATTAGAGGTAGAAACAAGTAAATTTTGTGAAAGGGTAGATTCAGAAGTCGGCTAGCTTGGCCAACAACTCACGACAGCGCGAAGGGTCACGGTGTGATTTCATGGACGCATTGATCTGTCTTTCCATCATCTGGACAAACCCACTGTCCTTGTGATGATATTCAATGAGCTCCAGCAAAGTTTGGAATATATCGGTTTGAAATTCTCCGTCCGGATCATCGAGATGAATGAAAAGACTGGCAGAAATTTTCTCATGTGACGATAGTGACATGTTAGACTGAACTAGAGGGTAGAAAACTCTCAGACAACTGCATGCCGCAATTCTCACAGGAGCGTGATTGTCATCCAGCAACTCCAATAACCGTGGTAAGATAGTATCAATAGCGTGCGGACTGTTTTCCCACATTAAGGAGAATGTCTCATCGGGGATTTGTTGCAATGTCAGAGATAGGCACAAACAAGATAGTTCTTGAATGGAGGACTCTGAATCATCAAAGCTTGAGTGAAGAGTCGGAATAAGACGTGGTAACGTATCAGGGTGGATGACAGCTGTTCTTCCAATCAATAGTGAAAAGAGAGTAGCCAAAGCCATCTTTCGCAGCGCCGATGCCATTCCACCTACTCTCCAAACTAGATTTGGTATGACAAGTGACATAATAACATCTGCGGTAAATTGGGCAGAGGAAGTAGATGCCATAGTATTCGCAACCCCGCATTGTTGATTACGGAGCGTTTGAGGGAACCTCTCATCCGTAAGAATTGTTTGCAGTAACGCCATCAGTGAAATTCGCAGAGAATATTCTTCAGCCATTTCGTCCTTGGCATTTTCAGAAATTGTACCATCGCTTGAATTACTGTTGTAACCCGTTGTTGACAAGTGGGTCACGAAAAATGGAGCTACCAGATCAAAGTTGCTTCGTATGGTAGAACCACTGCAATTGCGTAACAGGGCACTGACAGCAAGGAGGGTGGGTTCTGACTGTTTCCATGGATATTGAGGAGCGGTCGAAATGATCTCGACAAACACTTTTCGGAAATGAACATCAAATAGAGACAATCCCTCCTCTTCGCAAGTTGCGCTAGTCCGCGTGATAAACACATCTGGAAATGAAAATGATCGTAGTATTCCCTCAGCATTTGAAGATATGCCATATTCCACCGGACAGCCCAAGAGGTAGGCAACACTGACCAAGACGTTAACGATGATATCTTCCGTCAGCGAAAGGTTAGATTCAAAATCATGGACAGATTTGACAAATGAATCACACGTTTCGGCCAAAGCCCACGCCAATGACGAGCTCAAAGAAACATATTTTGCCGTATGACGGAAGAACTTGGCAATAGCCGTGGCCGGTGAGAGAGAAGCGTGGAACCAATTAGGGGACGGAACCGATGTTCGGTCGACTTCACATAGAATGGATGTGGCATCGTTGGAGTTTGTGGATCCCTTCAATAAACCATCAATAATCAATAACTGAGATGTCAAGTGGCGAGGCGACCGAGCAACTTCGGATTCATTCGATTGGATAGCCATAGAAGTATCGCCGTTAGTCACTGACGCACTCAGATCGTCAAGATCGCACAATAATCCCAGCACATTATTCGACATGAAGTCATTGGCACCAAGAGTGCGACAGCATGAGAACGCTGCTTCTACAACTGCTTTCTCATCGCTAAGGATATTCATGGACAAAATATTTACGATTGCGCATATCATGGCATCAGATACTACCAATATTTTCACAGACGAAGTTGATGGATCCGTGCAGCCTTCATTCATCAGCGGAATCGCAATACTGAGGAGGACTTGCAGTGTTTCTAGTGAGACGACTCTCCACTGACAAACCGCCCAGACATTGGAGCATGAACTGAGAAGTAGCTCCATCACTGGGGTGAAATACGAGATTAGTACATGCTTAGGTAGCGTTCCTCCATTTTCTTCACACGCTAGACCCCTTAATTGTTGAGCTGCCAACGAACGCACGTCGGCAACACATCCACTCGACACCCCTAAAAGAAGTAATGTCAGTACCTGTGCCTCTACCATGGTGGTGATATCTGTTGTAGCAGTGTTGGGTTGTAGATGATTGCTATAGTGGGTTGCAAATTCGAGAGGACACTGTGATGTAATCGTTGGACATTGGTAATATCTCCATTTTAGAGTATTGGCGACAGATCCAAGTGACTTAATGACTGCCAATTTCACCGACGCTGAAGTATCTACTTTTAGCAACTCTTCCCACTCGGGAAGAATATTGTGTTGCAGAACGTGCTCCATCGACGTGGAAGGACTTCCATACTTCGAAAGATGACCTACTGTGTCCGACTGCGCGCTAGCACTGGTGACATCCTTGACTTGCGTCCCTATTTCGGGGCAACACAGAACAATCCCGACACTAGCATGTACAGCCTGACATCGCGTTTTGGCGTGACGGTGCCGCATGAGACACTTCTTAGATATCGACGCAGTTATCGCGGTGGGTGGCGGATCAACTCCTCCAGCAGAATCATTGAATCTTCCTGTTATGGGTGCCATTAAGCGTGTAGCATTCATTCGTACCGCCAAGGGACACAGATGCGCCAGCAACTTGACTAAATCGCATGCAGCACGCGGAATTTCTGGGTAAGGGTCGAGAAGGGTCGATTTAGCAAGTGTTTGACATATGATGGAGGTTGCCTCGATTAGCATCTTGTTGCAGTTTTCATCTTTTATGGTGAAGCAATCTTTCCTACATGAAGTCAAGCAGTATCCTCCCAAATCTGTCATGAGCTCGACCATCAATAATCGAATGTGCTCAGAGGGTTCCATTGGCCCTGTCACTGTCCCGGGATGGAAGCTGTCGTTGTTTGAGGCATTATGAATTGACATCCGCTTTTGAAACACTCTAGAACAATGAAGGAATACTTTTATCAACGATATACACAGCCTTTTCTCTTCCACTGCATCTAGGCCCTGTCTGGCATCAAATTCGTGTTGGACTCCGAACGCACGACGAAACAGGTATTTCAAAATTTCGACACTCGCTTCGCGATGCCCCTCGGTTGAAAACTCGTCGTGATAGCTGAGTATCATTATCAAAGTTGTTAAAATGGAAGGTCCTCTATGTTCGTCGCAATAGCTGAAACAATCACTGGCTGCGATGACATCATCTCCGTGGCCATCGCAGTCGGCAAGCAAATCAAGTAGAGAAGATCTTGTAATATTAGGCAGGATTTCCTTCTCCAACTGATTTAATACCATCGTGCATGTTCGGCGCCCGCTGGCCCGATTGGTGGCAGATATTGCTCGGATCAGCTCATTGGCGGCAAGTGATGTTGCTGAGGTAACCGCAGCTCCAGATTCGACGGCGACGGCCATGGCTGTTGCAGGCTGTTGCTGTTGTGGTCCGTTCTTTGTTCGCGCTAAGGTGGCGGGAAGAAAGAGGTACGTACGTTGAGACGTAAATCGTAAATCCACTTTGCTAGGGTGATGGACAGACGTGACAGACGCGATGCATCCATCGGCTTTTGGCTTCAAGGTGAGGGTAGAGGACCATGATCGATAGTAGCAGGTAGACAGACAGCTGTTATGTAGTAGTTGTAGTAGTACTAGTGCATTAAGCAATGCAGTGTCAGTACCATGGTTACCATGAGCCAGAACTACCTCTCCCAACTTGCCAATGACAAGGAGCCTGATCCTGCGGATATTTGGACTGAACGAGACCAAGAGAACCGCGACGAGCAATACCATGACCAAAACCAATCATCCTCGCACCCCCACAGTTTTATGTCTCCAGGGGGCCACGATCAGTCAGGTCAAGTGCAATGCAATATTGCTCTGGCGGAAGAGGAGGCCAACGTAGAAAGTAGAAACCTCTGGGTTTACTAAAAAACACCTCATGTGAAAAATCCGCGACAAGGACAGCAACACCAAAGATGATGACTGCTTGGAGGGGGGCTCAGAATCTGTTGACAACATCAATGAGGAAGACAACATGGTGCATGTGTCAACCACCAAATGCCATGCTCCCCATCTCAAAAGAACTAATAGGGTGCCACAACTGCATACCCCTCCCACCTCCCACCAGAGTGACCCAACACCAGCTGCGTCAGCAGCAACAGGACACCATATGGCCACATCAGCATCTGGCATTACCACATCAGCATTAGCCACTGCAGTGTACACCTTGATCTTGGAATCCTCCCCAACAATGGTGCTTTTGGACTTGGAGTGGCAGAAGTCCGTCGGGTAGGGAGAGATAATACTAAGATAAAAAAGTTTTGAAGTGAGGGGCTCTAGCGCTCATATTTGATGGTGTTTGCATATATATGAGACCATCCTCCCCATTCATACATCTCCTTCACACAGTGGGCGCATTCTCATTGCCAAGTGGTGATGCCCATTGCTGAGGAAAGGATATTGCACTTTTGGGGGCTGGGGCTGAAGGACAGGTTCCAACTCCAATTACACTTGACCCAGAGCAGCCATGGAAGTGGATATCAAAGAAGCTCTCTATACGTCGGCCCACTTATGCAGTTTTGAGCCATACTTGGCAGCACTAACAAGCTGTATCCTATTGCATGAAGAACAAACAAATTGTTCTCCAGCACCTCCATGCACTTCCTCCACCATTTATCAGCCTTTGTGTTGAAGGTGAATACATATCGTTCCAATGCTATCAATATGCGGCTCAACTTGCTACAGCAAATAATTTGCCCAACTCCATCAATGGTTGCATTTTTTTATGTTTGGTGCATCATGGCTGAACTTTGGAGGAAGCTAAGTGGCCAGACCATATTGTTTCACAGGCAGAGCTACCTGCCTTTCTCCCACCCCTTGGGATACCGCCACTGGTGCAACCCCATCCATCACCTAATATGTTGGCCCAATTCACTGCAAATCTTACTAAGGCCTGGCCAATGTTGCTGCTGCACTGCAGCTGTTGGGGTTGTGACAATATGTGGGTTCTTTTGTTGGCAAAATATCCTCCTCCGGTGTCAATTGAGAAACAAAGCTTCTGAAACCTCCGAGTCAATCCCAAGTAGAATCATCATATGCTTCTACACAATAGCTGGGTTGCACTCAAGTGAGAAGCCCTCATTGAGAAGGTTCCTTTCTGAATGTGGGTCAATTGCATGCTCAACTTGAGCCTCTATTGGCTTTTTGATTGGCATCTTAATCAGGACTTTCCAGGGCGCCAAGTTGGGTAACATTTTCGATGTGTTTCATGATGCAATGATCAATCACTCTGGTTCCTGTTGCACAATCATGGCATCTAAACTAATCTCACAATTTTTGCAAATCCTAGTACGTTTTTAGTTCTCAAACTTTGTAAAATCACAGTTTATCAGACCCAGTTTTAACCATGGCTGGTTCCAATCCAGATGATGATCAAGGCAACAACAATCCTTCTGGATCTGCCTAAGGAGGAACTGGCAGTGGACAGGGAGGGGCAGGAACGCCATTGGGTGGGAATGTTTTCCCAGCAGGTCTCGGCTTGAAAGCCACTCTTATCATTTCGGACTCCAAAGACTATAGCGGTCAGCCCATTCAGTAACTTTCTTGACCTTTCACAAAAGGATTCAAAGCTCTGGCATGAGATGGTCAAGGCCGACGATGATCATGTTCCAATTGACATAAACATGATCAACAGTTGAGCCATCGTTGAGCTGTTTCAGGACAAGGCCATCACCTTTTGTTGGATGCGATTCATGCATATTCCCACAACATGTGACGGTACAGTTGCAAGCGCAATGGCAACAACACCCGGAGGCAAGCCAATATTTTGGCCAACTCAAGAATGTGGGCAATAACAAATAACAATCAAGCTCTTGCTGTTCATGTACCAACCAAAATTAAGATGAAATGGGTGGATGTTAACGTGCACAGGAATGAAGGTCTCGTTGCCTGCTTTAAGCTGTGTCATGTGTTCTCTGGCACATGATCAAGAACCACCTTTATTCTACTTCATACAAGGCTCTTCTTGTTTGCAAGAAGGACATTGCATAGGAGTGTACTGAGACAGGACACATCTATTTTTACGGATATATGCTGCTTCGAATGATCTACATCATAGTGAAGCCAGACATAATCGTTGAAGATTGTTGACGTCAAGGATGTGCAGAACAAGATGGAGAGAATGACTATCTTGACTGCTGATAACAACTTCCACACTCTCAGCACTCCTCTTGAGGAGCTGCAGCAGAAGATCAATGCTGAGAAAGGTGATGATTTCTTTAAGGTTGATAAGCTACTCACTGAGCTTTTTTGCGCTGCTGAGGCAACTACCAACAAGGCTTTTGCCATGGATGTACATCTTGCAAAGACAAACTGGATTTTGCACAAGATCACTGATAAGCACACAATCATCCATGATCTCAACGTAATTTATTGGAACATGGTTGCTGACGGTAGCTGGAAGAAATTGAGTTTGGCAAATTCAAAAATTATTGCTCTCACAGCGCAGGTGAAGGACCTTAAAAAGCAGCTTAGTCAGAGTGCAACTAAATCTCCTACTGGCACTACAAAGCCAAAGACAAACGGCAAGCTGGGCGGCAACAAAAAGGAGGAAGGAAAAAATTTTGCGTTACACCAAGGTTAGTGAAACTACAGTTTGCCCTGACACTGGAGCCACTCTCAAATGGTGCCCACATCACGGAGATGGAGCATACATGCCTGCCAATCACAACCATCATCAGGAATGGGTTGAGAAGAAAAAGAAGCATCAGGCAGACTTTGAGGAGAGACATGCTGCTAAGAAAGTGAGGTTTGCAGCGGACTGTGTTTCAAAGCCAGCAGAGACAAAGCCCTCCTCCAAGGATGAGAAGCACCCCAGCAAGCTTCAACTCAGTGGAGCTCTTCGCCAGTCTCTTGTCACGCATTGTTGCATGACTCTGACGGAGGTGGACAAACTCCTCAATCAAGCTTTTGCGGATGCCTTTGCGATAAAAGAGTAGGTCCATAGCAGGAAGGAAGTAGGTGTATGGATAAAGTAGATGTTATCTTCTTGTTCATAGCCTATTTGCTCCAAATGACCAGCATTCTTCTTCTTTTGATGAACTATTATTATGATTATTGGTTCAATACATGCAAGAACTGTTCATTCGACAATTTTTTGGACTGGCTCAATGGTTACCTGGATGGTCAGTCATAAGTTTCTGGCCACGTTTTTACTTGCACATTTTACATAATCTAGATGGACGATCATTGACGGCCATGCTTCAGGATCCATGGTGCATGAAGCCTCCATCACACAGCCTACCAAGAGTCTCACATGGAACCCGTTGATGATTTCTTTTGCGGCAATGGATTCCAATTTAATCCCTGCCATCATGACTATTTGTTCTGTCGGCATACCAGGCATATGGTGCATATGCACACATCGGCTCAACCAGCAGTGCACGTTTGATGTTGGTTGCTGTAGCTGCAGCAACTAGCCAATCTTTCTGCGATGACATGCTGCATCTCTCTGTTGTCTATGATTGCTCCAGGGAGCTCACCCGAGAACCTCCTGACAATGCTTTTGCATATATTCTAGCCATGTTTGTTATTGTATTGATTTACACTACTCTGGTCTTATATGGTGCACGGAGAATTTTCCATCACAAGCATCTCACATGAACATTGCACGGTGTTGACATCATCTTCTGATGATCTTCATTCATCTGGCCATAGAGCGGACTTCAGTGATTTCTTCGATACTGATGGCATTCTTTTTGTTATTGATAACTCTGCAACTTGCATAATATGCAATGATAGGAGTCAATTTATAGGGAATTTGCAAGTCCAGGAGACATCTGTCAGTACCTCCATTGGCACACTCAGAATTCATATTACAATATGATGTCCCGGATGCGGTTTACGACCCTAACTCACCATTCAACATCTTGGGGGTTCCATTCATTGGCAAATTCTTTGGGTCTGTTGATTTTTCAAGCATGGATGATGATGGGAAATGATTTAAGTCACCGGCGTCCCGCTCTCATCTCATTATGTTTGGGATAATGGTCGTCATGAACGGCATTTTCATCATGATGGTAGTTCTCTTCCTATGTTGTGCTTAAACACTGGAATTGGATATTTTCACTCCTTTTGTATGTGTGTTGGCACTAGATACAAGGACGTCATTCACTATGCATTCTCATCTGCTCATTCGTCTACATCTCCGGATGATGTTTTTCTTCTGCAACGAGACCCACCACAAGACCCCCACCCCGATGATCCACATCTTTTTATTCTTGGTCAAGATCTTCTCTTCACTGATGGGCTAGGTTCACAAGAGGCAGTGGTTTACGAGGGAGCTATGCCAGATGGACAGTGGCATACAGTTTGTTGCGCTGATATCCCAAAATGGTTGTCCCTGATTGCCATCTTTGCTTTTTGACCAGCCTGATTTTTCCAACATTCCGTCCACTCCACTTGACTACAAAAAGGAAGTTGGCATTGGTATCACTCAGAAAGAAGCACAAGAACTGGCGTATCCACATGTTTTGTCTCCGGCACAACAGGAGCTCCTTAGTTGGCATAATCGCTTATGCCATCTTCCATTTCATTGCCTTTTTCAATTGGATAAATGGAAGGTCCTTCCATGTTTGCTGCTTGCCTGTGAATTCAAAGCACCTTTATGTGTAGCCTGTCAATTTGGTCAAGCTTATTGACGGCCATGGCGCTCTAAAGGAAAAGAGAGTGGGAGTATACAAACACCAGACCAAGTTCTTCCTGGTGATGGCACTTCTGTTGATCAGATTGTGTCCGCTCAACCAGGTTTAGTTCCTCAAATGGCGGGTTTTCCAACTAGTGATCGAATTTGGGGCACAACAAACTTCTGCGATCATGTCAGTGCATCTCATGTGGAATTTCACACTGCAAGAGACACTGTTGACGAAACAAGCCTACGAGAAATTGCTACACCTTGCATGGCATTGTGCAAAGCACTATCATGCCGACAATGGGCGCTTCAGCAATAAGGGTTTTCATCAGGATATAACAGAAAAAGCGCAATCAATTACATTTTGTGTTGAAAATCGGAACAAACAACTTACTCTGGGAGCTTGAACAATGCTTCTTCATGGAATGCATCACTGGCCTCAGATAACCGACACTATGTTCTGGCCCTGTTGCAATAAAAGTGATGGCTGAACGGATGAACTGCTTGCATGGATGACGATGGAAATATCCTTGAATCTTTGCTTTATGGTGTAGAACTTGAGTCCATCCCTATTCAAAACTATCACACGCTGTTCTATCCCGTCTATGTCCTTGATCACTGACTGCAATCTGCGGGCGGCCCTAGTCCCCCCAAGTGGGAACCTTGCTCTCGTATTGGTGTTTATTTGGGTCACTCACCGTTTCATGCTGGAAGCGTAGCCCTTGTCTTTAATCCTAAGACTGCATGGGTGTCCCCGCAATATCACGTCGTTTTTGATGATGATTTTACACCCTTTCCTTTCATGGAATGTGGAGAGGTTCCCCCAAATTGGGAGGATCTCTGTCAGCTGTCTGCCGAATCGGCTACAGATGAATCCGTCGACTTGGCACTCGAATGGATGTCTGGGCAACAAATGGATGTCGACGAAGATGGTCATCTGATTCCTCTACAGGATCGGATTACTAACCCTTTTGAAATCGTGCCTGATCAGCACAATGCTAAAGCAATACGCTCAAAATTGGTGGATACAAGCGACATCGGCGCTACCCATGGTGCAGCTTCCAAGGGAGAGCGTAAGCATTCTTCGCTCGTTGAATCTTTTGGGATGGATGCTGCAGCTACTTCCTCCCCCAATGATCTTCCAGCTGAAAGAGTGGCAATTAAAGTAAATCTCTTAGGTGATTTTGATGCCAAAGCGGCAGGAGCGGGCAAGTCGACTTCCTCCGACGAGCTCTTTATGCCTCAGCGTATGAATCTACACGATATAGGCCTCCGTCACTCCAAAAGAATTGCAGAGCAGAAATCCAAGGTGGAACATAAAGCCCATGTAACCTATGGTGCTCGTGCCAAGTCAATGATCAGTGTTTTTGCCCTTCTTTGTTTGGTGGGTGAATATACGATGCCAAGTCACCGATCATCCCGATATTCCACCTTTACAGAGTCTTTCCTTCGACGACTAGATGAAGCAAACAAGCACTGTGACGGAACGCTAAATGAATTTCATTTTGTCTCTCTAGTCACTGATGCAGCATCGAATGAAGTTTTTACCTACCATCAAGCCCAGAAACAACCAGACTGGAATCAGTTTGTTGAAGCAATGGAAAAGGAGATTGAAGACCATGAAGGTCGCGGTCACTGGGATTTAGTACAGCGCTCTACAATAACACCCGGAAATAAGCCAATCAAGGCTATCTGGTCATTTAAAAGAAAACGATTCCCGGATGGACGTTTAAACAAACAAAAAGCTAGAATCTGCGCTCATGGAGGAATGCAACGATGGGGCAAAAACTATTGGGAGACATATTTGCCAGTCGTAAACATGATCAGTGTGAAATTGCTTTTAGTTATAGCAAAGATCCATGGTCTTGAATCAAAGTCGATAGATTTTGTTCTTGCATTCCCGCAAGCTGACCTGGATGTTGATATATGGATGGAATTACCAATTGGTTTTCAACCGATTGAGGATCCAGAGAATGCTCAAAAGTACGTATTGAAATTGAAGAAAAATCTATATGGATTAAAGCAAGCAAGCTACAATTGGTACGGAAAACTTTGTGACGGTCTAATGGATAGAGGTTTTAAACCTTCGCAAGTGGATCAGTGCTTGTACATGAAACAAGGTATGATTGTTTTGGTCTACGTAGATGATTGCATCATCGTCAGACGAGACATGGCAGAGATTTATCGCTTTGTTGAGTCAATGCAGAAAGGTCCTGAGAACTTTATCCTTACAGATGAAGGGAACATAGACAAGTTTCTGGGGATAGAG
>JALLBB010000732.1:0-12320 GCA_036939735.1 Discostella stelligera
TTGTTGTTTTCATCGTCCTTGTCCCCTCTGAAGCGTACTACTTATGGTAAGTTTACCATAATTTCAAGTTTCTATAACAGTGCACCAACATGGTAATTCTGACGTGACTGCAAGCACAGCGGGTACCATGTTGACAAAAAGTAAACATATCATCAAGATTTGCTGACAAAATCACGTGCTGGCGACATCGCGGCAACATGTCATCGACATTTGCAACAAAGCTTGCTGCACCCTCCCCACTAGGGAAGTGGCTCAGAGCTTCAGCACTCATTGCGATTTCTGATTACAAGAATCATCTGGCTGCTACCAATGTCGTTAATGTTACAATGAGAGCTTCTACCACTATTGTACATGGTACAATGAATATTGGACTCAAAGGAGACGCTCTACACTGCATAGTTGACATCGCACCAGAGGGAGCTGGTCTACAGAATGCATGTTGTTGTTCTTCTATGGTTTTCAACACCAGTGATCTACCTTTGATAAGTGTTACAAGTGCAAACAGACACAAAATTTTCTCTTACGATCAAGCCGGCATGCACTTCATCACCCAGTGGCTCAATATTGTTTCCAACACAACCACTGCTATTGCCATTACTGTTGTGCACAACTTCATTGATGAATTATCCCACACTTTTTGATCCTTTGCAAATCTTGTTGAGGTGCCATTTCAGTGTTCTAAAGCTGATGATGGGAGTGTGTCCGTTCCCCTGATAGGCCAAACTGATGTCGGTGTTGTTGTGATCCACGTGGCCTGCCACGTGGCGAGGGACGACTTCTTGATTGTTGTGTGTTTGTCTGTTCGTCGTCCTCACTCTCGCGTACTCTCTTGCTTGGAGCAAGGACATACTTGGAGTATCGTATCGTAAGTACCTTTAGTACGGAAGAGAGCAGCTGCAAGCAGCGAGGCAGAGCGAGGCGCTCTGCTGGAGCAAGTCGTCCGGTGTAGCAGCCCCGCTACTACATAATTATTTAGCTCAACAACCGATCTCTCTCTCAATGATTTAAAAGGAATCGGCAAGGAAACGAACATCATTCGTCAACCATGAGATGTACTAATAATATCACCTTCCCGCCATCATTGTGTACGCCCGCTGCGTCTAATACTGATACTAAATAGAATTGGGGCCGGGAGCTCGAAATTGCAAAACCAAAGTCACAGCACATGATGGGCGGTGATGGCGAAACCAAAAACAAGTCAAGAAATATTCTTGCAGTAGCAGCAGCACCCCCGGTGGCCGCCATTGCCACGGATGAGTTTGGATTTCCAACCTCACTCCCTCCTTCTACTGCTGCTTCTGCTGCTGCTGCTGCTGCTGCTGCTGTGTCGAGTAGTGCCAGTATGCGGCAACGGCAACAAAAGCAACAACAGTGGCATGAGCCCACAGCGACAACTGCAAATATGACAGATATGGAACAGTTGGTTAGTAAGTCGACGAGTCGTCTAGATCGGGAGCAGCAAAGGCGACTGCCTCCGCCGCAGCAAACATCCACGCATCCACATTCAAATTCGAGAAATAATTATAGTTTCATTCGCCAATATACTTCCTCATCCTCTGCACCTTCACAAAGTCATAACAATATACCTTCATCATCAATGGCAACTCTACCATTACGCAGTGACAATTATCACGGTGCCCTCTCTTCATCACCATCCCCTACGCTGGCAGCAATGACCATGCGACAAGTAGCACCACCAAACATTAGCGCTGCCGGATATTTGACCAATTCGTCCTCAACTTCCACGAACAAATCACGAATAACTACTATTACCGCTACTAGTGGATATTCATCGGCCACCAATACCAAAGACTATAAAAAGAAGTACGCGAAATACACCTTCCAGCATCCTGCCAACGCCATGCGATTATCCGTCCGTATCGTCGATTTGTCACGTAGGGTGGCATTCGATCGACAACGGATATTACGGCCATCAATGTCGTCCTTGTCTTCGTCATCGGCGACTGCTGCAGCTAGCATCTCTGATGAATTATTGCTATCATCCTCGAGTATTATGAGCAGCCAATCATTGCGACGAATGGTAGAGGAGATGGATAGAGTGCGTAACATTCTTCGCGGAGGTGGGGGAGATGGGAATAGCAGCATTCACGGCGCTGGGAGTATCAGTAACCTCAATAGTAATCCATGCAGAATTTCTCCTAGTCCGAATCACATGGCAATATTAGAATTCATGCATGGATTGACAACAACGACATCAACCACAATACGGCCAAGGGTAATACGACAACTTCGGTGGAATGTCGCATGCAGTGAAGATGCCGATCCGTGGTTCGATGGGACGTACTGCGAGGATGACAATGACGATGATGAAACCGAAGATTACGATGAGAATGACGGTATTAGCCGCAAAGGGAAAAAGATCAATGATAGCAGCAGAGGTTCAATGATGATGCGCAATAATACATCGGTGAATGAAAACAAGGCTGGATCGGCAGCAGCAACAGCAGTGGCGCGACCGCCAGTACCTCCCATATCACTGGCCATGCCAAGGAGAAAGAAGCCATCTCGTGGTCGTAACGATGGTCGATACATTCCCATCGACGCCTTGGCCTCTGTTCGGTCCGCGATACCGAATCACTCGCCGCTGTTGACAAATGTCAAGCGACGACTGCCCACACGGTCCGACGTGGGCTTTGCGAAGCCATCTCCCGAGGAAATAAACTCGAAGATGGATGAGGTGAGGAAGGAGGCGGAGTGGGAGGAGGCAAGCCCGCGAATAGTATTGTTGGCATCGGGATTCATGCTATTCGATGAAACAAGGAATGATCAAGGGGAGAATAAAAATGATATGGCGGATAGAGTGCACCCATCGTGTAGAGAAGATCTCATGCTTTGGGCGGGGGGCGCCATTCCCGGCGTGCCATTTGCCGGGAGAGATCTAGTGAAGTCGTACAAGAGAGCAATGGGTGGCACAACGAGCGGTAGATCCACGGGAATCGACATGGATCAACGTCATGCAAAAAATCCTCGATCGTACTCCGTCTTTGCCCCTCCAGTTGATGCCATTTATTCATCGACACAATTATGGCGACCGCGACCATTTATGGATCGCCCACCAGGACACATTTACTTCCTTGCATGTCCTCTTGACATCCGATTGGATGATGGAGATACGGAGCCATTCTTTTGTACCATGTCACTGTACAGCGTTCCGCCACGACTGCATAAGAAAATTGATGTGAGTAACGACCCTGCCAATGGAACTATTTCTTCCGTAGACACCGTTTTCCGAGGCAAAATAAGCGAGGACTTTTTCTTTCCTGCCGGTGATTGGAATGCCATTGAGGGATTGAAGGTTAATGGACTCGATGGAGAAGAAGAGAGACGACAATGTGATAATCACGACAACGATGAGCCACCTCAGCAATCTTGGCGCAGAAGGAAGCGTAGAGCAATTATGTCGTACGATCCATTAGACGTATCTTTTATTGATTTGCATCTAGTCATTCAAGTGTTCAGGGCTAGCGATCCAAAAAATGATGACGACAGGGAACATGCGCCTTCTATGGACCGAAACGGAAGCAACAACGATAGTAAACGAGGTTTCTTTGCGGGTAAATTGCTACCATCAAAATCTAAGTCTCGACAAAAGGCTAAATCAACAGTTGAATATGTGAAGCATGGGCCTCTTGGGTCACTCAAAGAAGTGGGCGCACAATACTTGGTTCCCGTGTGCTTTGGCGTTAGTCCAGTTTTTCCTGCCTGCAAAGTTTCCGAGCCGAAGATGCAGAAGACAGCATTATACTCGTTTCCGGATGCATCCCTCTCCGAAGAGGACTTTGTCAATATGTTCACATCCATGTCAAGCCTGGAATCACCCATGGCAAAGCATACTCAATGTATTTGTGGTTCTGCAAACTTGTTCACTTCATACCTGGGACGGTGAGAAGCGACTTGTTACTTTTGTTTCATGAAAGCTTTTTTAATTGCGTCATCTCCTAATCGATCTCCTTGCCCACCAATAGCGATTTTACGCGGGCTTTGCTGGACGAGCCCCCACAGCTGGTCAATAATTTTTCCGATGATGTAGCGTCGTCGGGACCGCAATTGCTCGCTGACGTCATGGGAGAATGTGCCATCAGCTTCGACGGTCTGGAATCGGGGGACGGCAAAAAACAGCGTTCCAATCTTCGCAGGCTCCCGCTGTCTCAAGAGTCAGGATATTCCTCCTCATTCGACCTTAAAGAAGTGCTGTATTTTCCACCTCGATCCATGCCGCGAAAGTATGATGATGACACAGCCGTCTCTTCCAGCACAATTATCAATCTACTTTACGTTTACCCTTGTTTGATTCGGTGGAATTCCGGCCAGTCAAGCAACAGTTACCAATCATGCGGTCAAGACAGATTTTCAATAAGGATACAAGTCGTGGAGCAAGAACTACCTTTTGATCAGCAGTCTTTCGATGGTATAGACCCTACATATCAAGCATTAGAATCGATTTACAACCCATCCTCCCCTGCCGGACCTCCTCTGGTCTCCGCATATTTTACGAAAGTATTCAAGATTCAATCCGATGACACAATTGACAGTAAAACAAAAAGAAACAGAAAAGATACGCCCTTGCGAGACGAGATCAAGATTCGTCTCCCGGATATACTTGATCGTCGCCACTTCATTCAATTTACTTTGATTGTAATTCATTACGATGGGAATATTGAAACAGTATCCGAGACATCAATCCCTTTTATCATTTCATCGAAAGAATCAGCCTCCGGAACCAGGGTCACTACCATAATTCCAAATGGATTGCACCGAATTCGGCTCAGTGAAGTGATCCAGCTGCATGTCGAAACGAGACTTGTTAGCTCGTTCCACGTATCAGATCCATCAGTTGCAACATTACTCCGAGACTATCCACTCGTTTCAAGCGCAGCATCGTCTGGCGTCAGTGCTCACAGTGCCATGGATTCTTCAAACTCAGCCAGCGACGTTATAGTCCATTCTTCGTCTGGTTTTCCTTTCATTGACATTGTTTCATCGGCGTCGGGGCTTTCGGTTAAGCGCCACTTTCTCAGTCTCTTACACGCACATTTGATTAACTTCATCAACCAAAAATGTCCACTATATTACTTTGAATCAGTCTTTGATATGTTTGGTAGAGGCGACTCGTCTTGGCACAGACTTGTTCCTTGGGAGACGACAGATCGTTTACTTGCAATCATCCGTGGACTGTTTGAAATATTGGACAAGGCGAGGAATTCGTACCAAGAACGGGATCACCCTATGCTGTCAATGCATTATTTACGTCTATTGAAATCATTCTTGGACAACTTTGACGAAGTTGTATTCGCACACCATGATTCAATGACTGTGCAGCACTCGGAAATTTGTGATAACAGCACGCGAGACTCGATTGATTCTAGCAATGCTCATGACGATAATGATTTCTTTGAGGCACCGTCTGATTCACTGAATGAGTCAAGGGACATGAAGAGATCACCTAGGTATACAGTGACATCTCCAAGAAACAATATCCAGCCTAAACCATTTTTACGCAGAGCCTTTGTCGCATCAAAGAATGAAGAAATAAGGGCAGAGTCGGAGTTGGAGTTGAGCGAGGATAGAGACTATTTTGATGATGACGAAACGGTGATGACGTTAAGTACTTATACGTCTAGGATGGACTCTGGCTCAGTTTTTCCTGTTATCCCTGAAACGGAAATTCTTTCGGGTAAAGATCACAATGAATTACATCAATCACATAGCTCAAAGACTGAAAACCAAGAAGAAACATCAACTGGTTGGGGTTGCGGATCCGGTATTCCTACCCAAAGAACTCGCAAAAGGTCTCCTGTACAAATCAAGAGTTCGACGCCATTTTCCTTCGCAGCGAAGCGAGCCGAAGACATGGCGAATCGTGTGAATAACGTGGCTCAGATGATGATTGCACCATGCATTGCTCCTCCAATCGATGAAATGATTACCGATGCCTCGTTGCGTGACTCGATGTCACTCGTAGATGGAGCTTATAAGAATGGAAAGATTCGGGCCTCAAGCCAAACGATTGCGTTGAATGTACGACAAAAATGTTGTTTTTTGCACTGCTTTTGATCACCAACAATGACTTTGACGTCACTCATTTTAACAGGTGACTGATAACATTCAGAGTCCTTTTGAACCCAGTTCAGATGCTGAAGAAGAGGGCGACACGAAGTGCGCCCCACCTTATCTGCGAGGAAACCAATCATGCTTAAAGGTTCTCCCATTGGTGTTTCAGCCAATGAAGGAATGCGATAACCCTCACTCAGCATCGTGTAGTAGACCTTTTCTTTACGAGGTGGTATCCGTAGTTTGGGTTCAGGCCTGGACGTCTGCTGCCGCTTCGATGAAGAGCGATGCCCAGTTTCAAGGGAGCAGCAGTTTTATGTCTCACTGGCCTCATGAACTTGTACTGGGTGGGCATAATTCAAACAGTGATACAGTCATGGCCTTTACATTTGTACGGAATGTATCATTTTTCTTGCCGCTTTGTTTGAAGTCGCTTGGTCTGAGATGTGCGAACAGTACCAAATTCAAACTCACCGTGCCCGTGACATTGCTTGATAGCAACCACATCCAAGTTCTCATCGCATTATTTGAAACCATTGCCCTTGGGTTGATGAGACAAGCCCTGAGCGGCAGCAGTGGATTTGCAAATTCAGATCAGATGCTGACCAAGTCTCTTATGGATTGTGATTTTGTGATGGATTTCATTGTTGGTATTTTTTCTTTTTTGCATCCTTCACAATGTGCAACGTTACTTCTCGCTTATTTCAACGTTTTGGAAGAGTGCAATGCGATCAAATCCAATACAAGGATGAGCAAGTGTGCTTGTCAAATCCGATTACATGCCGTCGAACGATTGGCAGCGATGCCGGCATTCGCGAGACTAAACTTTCCAATTATGTTTACAGGAACCTATCAGAGAACGAAAGTCGCAAACTATACGTGGACCAATCAATGCTCGCCAACATCTATTGGGGAAAGCCTCATACAAAAGGATATGAATTCAGTTCAGAGATATCCCCACACTTTCTGGCTCTCTACATTTGTTATTAATCAATGTTTCTCCATCTGTGAAAGCTCGTGCGCGTTACTTACTATTGAGGCCATTAATCAAGCGAAGGCTTCGAAAATGGGAAGAAAGGGAGGAGATAGTGTGTCACTATGCAACGACCTTCGTCGTGTAGAATCGTTAGCATTCCATTCGATACTGATCGCCTATGAATTTCTGATCAAGCGACAAGCTATGGATTCCAGGTTCCAAACTGTTACCTCCAGCACACGGGTAGCAGCCATGTTTACACGGTCTGTTTTGCAACAATCTGTTGGTGCTGTCTTGGTCTTGGCAAGGCTGGACCCCAATCACAAAGTCAGACTGCTGTGGATTTTATCATTACTTTTTGTGCTTCAAGAGGGACCAGACGCTCTCATTCGTGACGAACTACGCATGTTCTGTAAGGTGAGTGTCGTATATTCATCGCACAGCCAATAGTTCCTGATGTAGCTGGTAATGATGCAACTGACTTATATTTATTCATGCATTCAGGATAACCGGATCTTTGATTTTGTTCACGTCCTAAAATTAGCCTCGTCAACATGTCAACATTTTATACCCGGTGGCGAATCGCTGCCAGTCTTGGGTGGTTTATCAAAGGAAATGACTCAAGAAACATTCAACTGTGTATCTGCATCGGTCATCCTGCTAATTGATGAATGTTTTGACGTTGTTTCACGCGATAAATATGGAATTGAGAAACTTGGTGGATGTCTATTTGATCTGATGCTTCACTTGCTCGCAACCCCCCAATCGTCAGTTACTCATCTCCGGACTCTCGGTGGTAAGTTGTTTTACTTATCCTATTAAATGCTCATGCTTTTCTCACTGTGTCGTCTCGTGCTTGACCAGGCACTGCGCATGCCCTGGATAAATTTGGAGTGTTTGTATTCTTAAAATCGGTCGACACGAGTCTTCAACACTGGGGAAGAATCGTTTTGACAATGATGAATTCAACAGAGCTCTCTGTTCGATCAATGGCAGTCGACTTCTTGGTCTCGCTGCTTGCTGGAGTGTTTCATGAGTTCGGGAGCATCGACCAGATTAGCCTTACGTTTCTAACTGTGCTTCCCGAAGTAGCTGCACGTGAAATCGCACTCTGCAGTATAAGTGGGCTGATAACGTCGATGGACAATGTAGAGGCATCGCTTTGGCCTTTGCGCCGTGCGCTTGCTGACGTGGAAGAAACCAATCCTTTAGAAGATGATCGAATCGACCCGCAATTGCTTCCTTCTCTTACTACTCTTTGTCGAACGGGCCAGGCGGTAATTGATAGCGTACTGGTTGAAATTCGACTTCGATATTCCTCCAAATTAGATCTTGGAGAAATCTCAAAAGCACAATACTCTGCACCAATGGTGACGGGCTATCGGCAGGTGAAAGATCTCCCCGTCCACGCAGTTTTCGACGCAGATGAGGAATCTCTCTTGGAAGCCGCAAGTTTCTTTTCGCACGAGTCGAGCTTGATACAAAAGTTACGATGGCTGTTAACTCTCAGAGATGTACACGTCGCGAAGGGGCAATGGGCCGAAGTTGCACAAGTCCTTATTCTCTGTGCTGAGTCCCTGATTAAATCATTGGATCATCTCCAAACTCATTGGCAACCGTCTCGTTTTGACCTCTGGAATGATCATCAGCGCTCGCCTTGGATTTCAACAGTTGGTTTACCATGCTCCCACCAAGGCCAAGGAAACACCGCGGTAATGGAATTTGCGCATTCATTCTTAGAACCTAACATTATGATTAAAGAGCGAGGGCCATCGTCACCCAAATACCTCCTTACCGTGGAGAGTGCATGCTTGACCTTGACTAGCGTCGTTGATCAAATTGAGTTTGCTTACGCGGAAGACGGTGGATTGGAAGACCTTGCTTGTTCTCAGATGGAAGAGTTACTCATCATGGTGACCAGTGTTATCAGCGATAAGAGTAAAGTGCATCGTGCGAAGTCAATTGCGGCACTAAGACGCGTTCGCACTTCCATTTGCTTGAAGCTATCTAAATTTTCCGACATCGGGGGTAGTTTGGCTAGAGAAAGAGACAGGGATGACCAAATATACATTCGGATCGTTCTCTATGGTTATAAACCCTACAGATTTCAAGAGAGCACAGCGATTCCTACCTCATTTGAGTGGGGCATGCCTTCAATATGCCGTGTTTCAAAGCGCACACTCGTGGGAGCTGCGCGAATGAAGCAAGCAGACCCAACAAACTCCTGGGAAGAGTGCATCTGTCGGACATATGCTTGGCCTCTCATTGAAGCGCTAAGAAACGATGATGGCGAGCGTGCTATCGTTCTGGTAACAGGGGGGGCACACGAAACAGCTGGAATGACTGCTGACGAAACAAAGACATACATATCTGCAGCAGTCGTTCAAAAGAAGGGCACAACCAAATCAAGGCGATTCTTCGTCAGAAATAGTAGAAACAATGTGACCGAATACACAGTGCCCCATCGCTTCCCTCACTATTCGTCGAGGCAGCGATCATTGATAACTAGCGTGATCAAAAGTGCGTGACAACAATAACTCAATCTTTAACATTAATATCATTGTAGCCATTCACCTTTTCTCCAAGTTTTCTGTTTTCCATAAAGGTCTTTCGTCAGTCGTTCTAGTGTTGAAGATAAGGAAATCAACAACATCGTCATTCGAAAAGTAAGACGAATGTGCAGTGACAGCTGAGATGTACTCGTTATCAATGACGCCTGGCTGAATTTGGAAGTCGACGCGTGTGCTCCTCCCCCCCAGGCGAAATAAGCATTCTCTGCCCTTGATACAGCCTGAAAAGTTTCGCTTCTCTTGCAATGGATCCTTCTTATCCGGTCCTGCACATGATCTTTTACGCGCTTCAGCATCGACTGCAGCGGCAGCAGCTGCGGCATTTTCAACGGATTTATCGAAGAGGTATGACAACCCACCAAACTGATTGAACAGCTGCGATCCAACCTGCCTCGCTTTCACGTGAAGCCGAACACTCCGTCCATCAGGGCTCAGGAACAAAGGTGGAGGAAACTCGTGATTTCCTACACCACAGGGTAACAGAAGAGGTTCTATACGATACGCAACAGGGTCACTGAACGAAAAATTCGGATAAACATACTTCAGATGTCTGATTGTAAGAGAAGCATTGCCAGCTGAACAAGTAGCCATACCTTGGATGAAAAATATTGTACAATGCTCCAACCGGGAGAGAAAAAGGACTGCAAATTATGGGCGACACATCGAATACTCGAGGAGTCTCTGCCTCTTCATTGTCACATGGGATAAGTTTCGCACGTTCCGCTTCAGCAACGGCTCTCAACTCATCAAAGATTGGATGTGCACCTCTAAGGGTCAAGAATAATCCGATCGGACTGCCAAGAAAAATAGTTAAATCAGGAGTGAATGGAATTGTTTGCAGCATTTTCTTCGCAAGGCACGGACCCCATGTGCCATGCTTCCGTTCATTTTCTGCAAGGGCTTGACAGCTCATTCGTTTGTTTGTGGTTCCTGCATTATCTAACGTCGTCAATGAGTGCACATGGTTGGGTGATGCAGAGCAATCAATATATATTGGATCATTAGCGTCTCCTTTTGGCATCTTCTTCTCTAAATTGTCTTTCAACACTGACAAAATATCCCATGCAATGACTGATCCTAACGAGTGACCAACAAGTGACCATTTTCCCCCTACGGCCTTGAATGACGGATGTACTCTATGAAATTTGTGATACAGGTCGTTAATTTGGGAAGTAACGCTCTGAAGTATCGCCTCACAGTACTCTGGCGTTAAATACATCAAAACGTCGAAGATGACATCGTTAGCAATCGATCGCAATGCCGGGATGCTACTCAGGGTTACCGCATTGAGAGAAGTCACAAGAGAGTGAGAAGGAGAGCGCACTTTATCATACCATTCGATGGGTAAGAACTGGCAATGATGATCAAGTTATATTTGATTGTGGCAGGGTTGGAAGCAATCGAAGTAAGGACACTTTAATAGGTAAGATCTCACATCTCACCTCAATACGATTTGGTGGTGGCGGCATCGGTCGTCTGGAGGGGTGAACAAAATGAGAAGGATCTCAGAGGCTGCAGCAGAGGAAACGTTTTGTCCAGGAAAATATTGTGGAGGCAGAACTTACTTTTGCTTCTCGCACTTCTTACATTCTTCCCTCCAGGCCAGTACCTTCTTTTTATTTACAGTCATTCTCAACAGATCCACCTCTTCCACCATGCTCATGGTGCTGACCTCTTCTTTCGCCCACATGGCCTCGCCCACTCCATGTATGACAAATATTGCGTGTGTTAAATCACCCAGTGTATTCTCATCCTCCTCCCCTTCGATGGTGTACTGCCCATATCCTCGTTGGAGTGTGAACTGCACTTCACCAATTCCGAGGAAGTTCGATTTCATTGGTCGTTTTTTCATTGACAGGATACCACCAACATACCCCACACAGACTTTGTATATTGGTTCACTAACCAGTACGATCTCTTCCTTCAATACCGCTTCCAATCCCTCCCCCAATGATGACGACGCACGAACAGCGTTCTGATAGAGCAACTCCACCTGAAAACTATCTTCCACGGAAAGCGGATGCAATATGAATTCCTTTTGATTCTTTTTCTCCTCTTTCGTAAACCACGTTGCCGGCATTAATTTAGTTTCGGGACGAGTGACAAAGTTAAATTGAATGCGACCACGCTTGGGATCTGCCGTCGCTCGCCCTCCCTCGATGAGTATTTCCCCTCCTATGTTGGTGAGCAGAGCCAAGCAAATAATGAAAGAGCGACAATCACCACAATATCACTTTAGGAGATTGTTAGACAAAGTCTTGCTTCAATATCAATAATGCAACGCACGCACCCCTGCTCTCATTGAGTGCCTTGCAATCAATCTTCCGCAATGGCTTCCAAACGTCGCCATCTTTTGCCCGGGTGAGCCAAATGCGCGGAAGCATTGTGGCGGCATCTTCAATTCCCTCCCAGCTCGGCATTATTCGGATTCAGTGCGACTGTTTTATCGATTGCGATTACTTCCATGACGATCTACAATCTACTACCAGGGGCGGCGGCGGGGCTGCTGGCTGGAGGCGGAGGAAAGCCTGTGTTTTCTCCTGCTTTCTCTTTCACACGTGCGTGCCCGGTTGGCGCGCAAAAGGCTGAAAACCGAAAAACTAGAAGCCAAATTCACAAATCACAATTCACATTTTGTAAAACTTCGTAGAAGTGACCTGACATTTTCGCGGACTCATCACAAGAAAAAATCTCACAGGCCA
>JALLBB010000733.1:0-12395 GCA_036939735.1 Discostella stelligera
GTGGACAAAAAAATGAGACTCGACTGCAATATCATACCCTTTTTTAGGCTCAGTACCCCGAAAGTTGTAGGGTATGATACTTTTTTGGCTCCCTATGGACAAGGCCTTATGCCCTTGATTTTACAATGGAAGTAGAATATCGCTACAAACCCCCATAAAAGTCATGTTAAATAGCTAAAGCGTAGACGGCCATTTCCATTTAACATACCCATGTTCATCATTGCCTTGTTTTTCAAAGCCGCTATGAGATGTGTCGCAACAACCCCCAAAACAGCATCAGAGCATGATCCTGGCCACTATCTTAGCAAGGTAAGCATTCAATAATTCTGTTCAAGCCCATATAATAATTCATCGCTAGACTATGCATTGAACCAGTGGGTGGATTTGGGTGGCAGAACATGTTACAATCAATCTAGTCTGGGGTGGCAAAAGTTAAGGTCGTCCATTGACAACACATGTAGCTAAATCAGCTACTTTAGCCATTCAATGCTCAATTGAGTAACTATGGGATTGCAAATACATCGATAGATATAGAATAATAAGAATGATAAATAGGTATCATTATTTAAGTTTATTTCAACTAATTATTATTTATATATTACTGCATGTTGCTGTGGGGGAAACTACACCTTTGTTTATTCTATCCTTCCTGCCAATGTTGGAAACAACAACCTCAACAATTATTCTTCCCACTACCGGTATCAACGGTAACAACAGTGGCACAGCTGAATCGGCATGACACCAGGGGAACAGCTCTGATCATTATTTTATTCTTTTTGCTGACTGGTACCAACGACTACCAGCAGCGCCACTGGCATAGGCACGACATCAAGGGAATGGGGTTAATTTATTCCCACCACTAGCAATATAAACGGTAACAAAAGTGCCCAGCCAGAATTGGCATGACATCAGGGGAACAGCTCTAGTTATTCTTTTTATTCTTTTTGCTGCTGGTACGAATATCAGCTGCACATCCGGCGTTGACAGACATTGGGGGGACTTTGATTTTTTTTCCTTTCACTGCCAATATCAGCAACGCCGGCATCTGCACTAAAATGGGGACCACAAAACCTTGGTTATTCTGCCCTTCTAGCCGGCATCAGCAGCAACACCAGCTGCACCACCGGCATCGATACTACGGGGGGGGAACTACACCTTTGCTTATTCTATCCTTCCTACCAACGTTGGAAACAACAACAACCTCAACAATGACTCTTCCCACTACCGGTTTCAATGGTAACAACAGTGGCACAGCCAAATCGGCACGACATCAGGGGAACAGCTCTGATCATTATTTTATTCTCTTTGCTACCTGACTGGTACCAATGACTACCAGCAGCGCCGCCGGCATTGGCATGACATCAGGGGGACAGGGTTAATTTATTCTCACCACTACCGGAAAAAACGGTAACAACAGCGCACAGCCAGAATTGGCACGACATCAGGGGGACAGCTCTGGTTATTCTTTTATTCTTTTTGCTGCTGGTACGAATATCAGCAGCACAGCCGGCATTGGCAGGGACTTTGATTTTCCTTTCACTGCCGGTATCAGCAACACTGGCTTCCACTACAACGGGGCCCACAAAACCTCAGTTATTTTACCCTTCTTATCAAAAGCTTCGATTATTTCATTCCTGGCTGCTGGTACAAATTGGGACAAAATCTGGAAGTTGCTTGGAAAGCATTCAACGTGAAAAAACTGACTTTAGCGCCTGGTCAATGATTGTAAACACATTATTCACCACATTTGCATTTCTTTCACGGTTCATATCATACAGTCAATATGATTGGACAGCATACAGCATAGCACTTTTATCCCCTTGGCGCTATGTATACTGGCGTACCTTTTGCTGGGGAGTGCAATCTTAGTTTCGTCCTAGGGGACCCATAAGATGTACTTGAAAATTTCTGTTATCTCTCTTGTTGTAAGATACAGAAGTCTTAGACTGTGGGTGATATGAAAGCTTTCTGCACCAAGTGATGTGATAACAATTCTACTCATCAAAACAAAACAACTTAAAAAATTAGAATAGTGATTACCACTACCTAGACCTTTTTAACCGCAAGGGAGTCTTTAAACGCCATTGACTAGAGCCATACATTGCAGCAGTCAGGGACCGCCCAAGAGTGATTCTCTCCATCCACAGATCTATGTCTGGGGTAATAAATGAGACTACTGAAAGCCTCAATGTAGAATCATGTGTCAATCGGGAAAGGTGTCGACTGTGTTGTGTGTTTCTGCCAATTCTTTAGCCACCCGAGCTGCCCTCACCGCCAACAACCAGGATTCCTGCTGCTCACCACTGCTGGATTCCAGATCTTCCAATGAAACTGCTGCCAATGACCTGTCCATAGCAACAAACCCTTCAAAGCCTAACTCCATTTGCTCCTCAATGTCCGCTTGTAACCGCTCCTTTTCTGCCATCCTATTTGCACCACATGTCTCATCATGAACCTGAATGTTCCTATAAATCCATTTTCCATGTGTAACTTCCAGAAGCCGTACCACCAGTTGGCTTGCCCACTGGGTAGCTGACAGGCCTTCATCCACCAGATCCCAATGTTCCGCATATGGCACACTAGTCATTTTGAAATCATTCCTTCCATAAACTGTTTCCACCCAATCTCATCCTGTACCTTTGCCATAATTTGGCACTTTGTACTGAGTCTCCGACAGATCTCCTCCATTGCCCGATATCCTTGCCCACGAGCATAGTTAATGATACATTGACTCAGAGTCTCTGAGGTGTCCACCTCCTCCAGCCATGTCTCCAAAAAACCGATAGTAGCCTGGAGAGCGTCCACCCGGCCCACTTCATTGCAGTTTATCACATGCTCCGCCGTCTCTTTAACTCATCTACAACTAGGGCACCATTTCTCTACAGTTCCATCCCACTTCGACTGCAGATAATTAGTGCCGCTGATATCCCACACTTGTTTGCATGCCCACAACTGAAACATTTTGGGCGTGCTGTGCAGGCCAGCAGATACCATTTCCTGCGCAATCTGATTGACTTGTTTTTCAGTGATCACTTTCCCTTGCCCCAGTGCCTCTTGAGCCAATCGTCTATGGGCCCAGAATCAAATTGAGTCTCCAGTGTCAGTTGTCATCTTCTCGTGTCCAACAAAGCACGCAATCGGTTCTAACAGAAATCGGCGACCATTCCATTGCCCCTCAGCATCCGCAGCCAGGAGCCGCTGCTTGGCGCCCACGTCCACCGCGCAATTAAGCTGAGCCAGCCTGGAGAGCAAGCAGAACTTGGTATGCTTGTCTTGATGTGCCTCAATATGTTTGAAGTCAAGAGCGAAGGTGAGATTAGCGCAGTTCACCAAGATATTTTTTCGAATGTCTGAGTGCTTGCAACGTGCTGGCATCCGTAATGGTGGAAGCCTTTCGACCTTGTCCAATGCCCCCTTGCAGTCCCAGTAAAAAGTCACCAAGCCCCCAAGACTGGGTGCTATTGTGTTTATCCCCAATAGAACTAGGTGTGCTGCCATTAGCCCTAGAAGTTTGCCATGGTATGTGTTTGCAGATGCTGAAAACTCTGCAAAGGACCCAACCAAGCGACCCGTTCTGCTAGCACATTCAAAAAAAGGCCGTCGAGCACAGATCAGCTCTTACTGCCGGCATGTATGATCCGTCCGTAACCATCATGCAAGTCCTGTTTTCAATTGCAGCTTGAAACCAGTCCATCTCTCCTTGCCACTGTAGGTCTTCCCAGAGCCACGTTCAGCCCCATGAGTTGAAGACTTTGCCCAGCGACTCCAGAGGTGGGACAGGCTGGAAGGCCGGAGCCCAAGAGCAAACCTTCCACACCCCCAGTGCCACCGATTGCACTGTGCATATCTCCCCTTGATTCTCGATGCACTGGTCAACTGTAGACTGTGTCCAACAGTTTGGACAATTATCATACCACGGAACCTCGGACGGGGTGTAAATGCCCATCAATCCATCATGCATATGTAGCAGAATGTTTTCCTCTTCCACGTGTCTCCATTCCCAGATCTTGTGCCCCGTGTTCACCAAGGGTCCAAAAGGCAACCTGCTGCGCACATGCCTCAACTGTAGAAGAGCTCTGTTCCAAAGACGAAAATCTTTGTCTGGTGGTTGTTGTTGCGGAAATTTATATCGACCATGATTCAGTGGGCAGCTGGCAAGTCTGATACCTTTTATCTAGAACTGTCCCTCTAGCGTCCATGACATCCAAGAGGAATAAAACCTGTCGGTGTATCCTTACTCGATTCAGCCTGAGAAGTTCTGCCTTGTTAAACGTACCTAACCGAAGAAACATTGGCATTAACCACTCATCTCCCGTCCTTGGAGGTGTCAATTGTAGCTTCCCTTCCTCCAGCTCTATTCCAAATAGACAAACCTTTTCCCAAATGCTCTTGATCCAAGAATCAGTGACCCATGTACCGTGACGGATAAAATCTACTGAGAAGGGCTGTCCTCCCATCCTAAGTTCCAAGATGAACAGTTCCATTGTTACCTCTCACAACCGTAGTGTGTCAAGAGTTTTGTGGTTTGAGCCACCAAGCATTCAATCCCCAGATGTGGGCATCCTGCTCCATAGAACCCTCCATCCAGATGCCTCACCATCCGGTTGGCAGATCTTCTCACCCCGCTGAGAGGTACTAATTCATAATACTGCTTCATCAGACATTCCGACAGGACAAGGTATGGCACCGTATTCATCCCGATACCAAACCCGACTTTAGGTCAAAATTGGACCTCCATAAGCGTCCACAGATCTCGCTGAAATAAGTTTCCTGACTGTGCCCGTTCTATCCAGCCTTGTGCTTTCTCCTTCATCATTGAGATCATGGATGCATGATTGCCGGATGGACAGGTCATAACTCCTAGCGTTTTATGGGCCACATTATCCCCACAGTGCTCAATAGGAGCAAACGTACCATCTGCCAAAGGAATCTCAAGTTGTAGGTCTTCCCTGTCCTCATTAGTATCATATACCCATGTTCCATCCGGTTTCCACGAAAAGGAGGTCAAGTGGTAGAAGCATTTTTTAGGCTTGAGCGAGCCGCCAGTGGCAATTAGCAGTCTACCCCAAGATGTAACACTTTCTTGCAGCCCATGTAGCGCCTCCAGTACATCTTCCGTTCTTGTCATATCTAAGTGGATTACATCTGTATCATCAACATACAGCACCACTGCCAGATTCCTCTGCACTAAGGATACAGGACAAAAGAATTTTGCTTCGTGACCCTTCTGCTTATGCACATTGTGAATTGCAATACTAACTACCGCCCATCCTGCTGGAGCCGCTCCATTACCCTGACACAAGCCTTGGGTCTTGACCTCAATCAAGGAGCCTGTAAAGTCTTTCGAGTCCCCAAAGGCCACACGCAAGAAGAATTTCATCTCCTGGATTGACCTCAACATCACTCCTGTTGCTTCCTTGGACACCCCACATGCTCTAAACACCAAAGAGGTGATGGCATGTGACACCCTATCATAACAATTGTCAGCATCCACGGAGATGATTCCTGCTGAAAGTCTTGTTTGCCGAGCGATATCGTAGAAAAGAATCTTAGATAATGACCCCTCTTCTGAGGTCTGATTCTGTTTGCTAAACACCTCATCCAGCATAAGCCCGTGTTGCCGCACATTATTCAGCATCCTTGTCCCATAAATAATTTTGTTGACGCAGTTGAAGTCTACTTTCATTAGTAGGATTGATCTCAGTTTGCTAATAAGCTGACATCCTGCCACCTTCTGAAGCATGACCAACATTCCTCTCAATCACCTCTCTAGCCTATATCCAGTCCTCAGCACCACCGATGCTTTCGTTGCATGATAATGCAAGATTAGTTCCAATTCTGCTCCTGCTTTGTAATGGCTAAAATATAGTCCTGATTCCGACGACGATGTTTCCTCCCGGGCACGGGCCCAGAACATGCCCCATACTCCATGTCGTATGATGATGTCTTTCACCAAATTCTCAGGAATGATATCCCTTAGCCATGCTAGCTCACTGAGGATATCTCTTGTAGGTTCATCAAAATCAGGCTCGTACCAGTATGACCCATCTAGCACCTCATTGCCTGCTGCCGTGTCAGCATTGTATCCAAACATTTCCCTCAGGGCCCCATTACAGACTTACAGATAGGCGCCTCCTCGGCTAAGTAAAATCTCTTCCGGTGTATGTTACTCTAAATGGCCTCGTGCACCTCTGCTTGAGTAGTGTAGATCTCTACCTCTCCATCACTATTTTCCACTTCCACTGAGTGCACACTCCCCCCTTTCTGCAATGCCATAGCATATCTTAGTCGTCTCCAAAAGGCTTGCTCCTTTTTGCGTTTGATAATCCCCAGGATCCGAGCTTCCACTTCACCATTTCTGTCCTCTCTGGCCACTTCCAGCCTTTCCTGAAGGTGTCTTTGTCAATACTGTCTCCCATTATGTCAATAGTACTTGCAGTGATCTTGCCCCACCTTGATCATTGCTACAATATCTGCTTCTCTTAGCCGAAACGGGTTGGCAATCTCTGCTCTATATGCTGTTCATCTCATGTTGCCTCAATCGCCTTGACCCTTTGTCAAGAACTTCAGAAGTGATTTGTAAACCTTGGCTGCCTTGGGAGAGAATGGGATCCCTCCAGACTTAATCTTTTGACACTTCTTTTCAGCATTCTTCATATAATTTTTTCCCTTGGTGTCTATCGTATCCAGTCGTCTTTTAGCCTCATCCCCCGGTAGCCGGGCTTGGTGCACTTGGCCAATCCTCTCGATCAGTCAATGCTTCTGGATAGCCTCTTGTTGTACCGCCTTACAGCCTGCGGTATCTTGCAATTAAGTTGGCGTGCTTGCGGCCGGACTATCTTCTTTGGCTCTTCCCCAAGTAGAGAGGACGCAAGAAAGTCAACTACAAAGAGGCGGTGGTCCCCAATGCTGTATCCCACTGGCATTATGCATGCTCCCACGACGTCCACATCTGATGTTGCCCAAACTGCATCAATTGGCTTTGAGCCTCAAAAATAGGTTGGACCGATCTGAGTTCCCGTGAAGTCCCCAACCACCTCTTTCATCGCAAGCCCGTCCACCGATGTCAATGCTTTTCTGATCGCTTTCCTGTAAATATTCTCGTTTGCATCAAGACAGACTATCAACTTATCCCCATCTTCTCTCCATCTTTTTAGCTGATCAATCAAGTCTTCCCTTAATTTCACCCTGGGACATGTATTGCACCGCCTCTATTCTAACCAGTACCTTCTATGTTGATGATATACTGTCCCAGAGTTTGGCTTATCATTGCCACACAGATTGTATCCACAGACAATTCTCGTTGTCATGTCTCCATGGATAGTCATAACTACCCACCTCCCCAATCCAGTATCATCCCGTCCAGACTTCAGACTTCCACATATCCATAAAATTAATCACTGGGTCAAACATGAGCATGCTAGTTCCGCCCTCTTGAGTCCGTCTCCTTCTGTCTTCATGCACATTGTGGGCAACTATTGACCGGACCTCTGCTTCTCCCCCCAGAACAGTTGGTTGAATCCAACTGTATTCCTCTTGTGCTTCAAGTTCAGTTTATGCTTGGCGTATGCCGTTATGTCTACTTCGAGTTCATCATGCAATTCTTTTGCCTTTTCTTCCTGTCCAATTGTCCTTGAACCTGCCATCAATCCCATTGGCATTTTCATATATCAACCATATCACTCCCTCCAGTTTCTTAAGAGGTCTGGATCCGTGTATCTCCAGCACTTTGTCCTTTATCTCCCTGAGTTCATGTTTCTCTGCTAGTCTTGCTGCCATCTCCCTTGCTCTTGCCATATCCGCCCATTCCTCCATCCCCTCGAGTGTCCCTGTCTCATCGATTTGTGGATCCAGCCAATCAGACTCTTGTGCCAGCCGTATTTCCGGTCAAAACTGTGGTGCCCGTCTCTCTAATATCTCTAAAATTGTACTATGTTCTGTGTTCTGTTGTTTTCATACTGCCATATATTCTCCTCCTAGTTTTATGACCTAAGCCGTCAACCATCTCAATAACCCTGCTAGTTTCATGACTGGATCGAAACCTCCAGCTTTGGTTCCTCACATAATTACTACTACTACCATATAACAAATTCTCAGCACCACCACTGCGTCTTGATAGAGCTGACCCCATGCACTAACCACTTAACACTTGTTGCTGTGCCCCTCCCGTGGTAGAGGAGGGGTAGCTGGAGTGGACTATCCGCTCCCTGCCGCCCCATAAGTGGCCAGACGTTCCTCACTAGAACTGGTGGGTGACCAGGAGATGGTTTTGTTTCCTTCTCCTCCTGTCGTGTCTGCAGCCAAGTCCTGCAGCAACTTGTCCAATTCATGCTCGTTGGATGCAGAGTCTGAAATATCTTCCTCTTCTGAATCAAGTTCATCTGCTCCCTCTCGGGCAGCAGCGCGCTTGCCATCATTCCTAGCATGTAGGGTAGTGACCAAACGGGCCTCATCCAATCAGAATAACACTTCAGCAGCTTTATATGGCTTCATTTTTGGGGGGCTGACTTGAAGCTTGTCAATATCAATGAACCAATCAGCCTTCGCAAACAAGGAAAGGCGTGCATTGTCCGCCACATCCTCCGCGGCCTTCAGATCCAGAGCCTCGTCATCCCATTGCACCGTGTGCATCTCTCCCACCAGCGTGGGGCAGCACAATGCAACCACTCACCTTGTCACAAAGTCCTCTGAGATGCCCTTAAAAAGCAGATAATGCTTGATGAAGGCCGGCATTTGCCTGTTCATCTATCCCACCATTGCATCCACTTGTTGTATGTTTGGCACCACCGCCTCTACAACTCCGCCCAATTGCTTCTGATGTACATCAGCAAACAGAGGAGAACCCCCATCCCGGGTACGGAAATGTCGTAGCAGCACCGAGCGAAGGGTAAGAATGCCTCCATCCTCCTCTCCTTCCGATGGCTGTACATACTGTACCGCAGCATCCAAATCAAAGATGCCATAGAGTTGCACGCCTGTCATGCTCACATGAAAGCATGTTGAACAGTCTTTTAGCCGCTAAGGTTTGATGTTCCTGGGGGGGGAGTCATATTCCACCACCTCAGAGATGAGAATGTGTTCACCCCAGACATTTTCAAACATGAGCATGTCCTTGCATTGTTCGATCAGCCTTGTGAATGTTGACACATGTTGAGTCTCTAGATCAAGATGCCAAACCCTCCTTGTCGCAGCCTGCTGAGGCTTGAGCCCAGAGTACTCCTCTGGGTCCTGCCCCGGTAGTTTTGGAAGGGACTTCCAAAATGCAAAGGTAGGCAGGGCTGTGATCCTCCCCTGATCATCAACCTTTGCTCCATCCTCCAACAACTTGATTCCTTCCTCCATCATCCTCCTGAACTCTGCCACCAATGTATGCACCGATGTACCATTATAAAGGTAGTAGATGACAAAGGGCGAGAAGGTGTTGAATGCTTGTATTTCCTTGCGGTACAACCCCACTCCCCCGGCTCTCATCCACTCTACCGTGATGCCTGGGATAATCTCCAGCGGATCTACATCACATGCGATCGCCATCGTAAAGTACACCATGTTATTATTGAGTCCTGTTCCACCGATGCCTTTCTTCCCTTTGGTATTCCCCTTGAAAGTATTTTTCTTCTCAAATACCTTTAGACTCTTCTCCAAAATCTTGATATAACCACCCAGCGAGGTCATGTTTGTCGGCACATCCCTTGCCTCGCGCAAAGACTTCCTTCCCAAGCCAAGAATCACTGGTTCGATCGCAAAGAACCGGTCCATAATCTTTCCATTGAGAAGTAACGTCCCGACCAACTCCAGAAACTCCTTTACCTTGTCTTTGCTTTCCAACCAAGCGGACCCTTCCATAATCACTCTTGGGTGAGTGTAGGTGTGGGGGACAAAGCTGCTGGCGCGCAGCACTGTTGCGGGCAATGAGTTTGATAGCAGCTGCAGTGGCACCCGTTGTGCGCGCCTCCGTAGACAAAGTCTTTCCCGTCGCCTTCAATACCTCACTCCTCCGTTTCTTCAGGTTTGGGGTCATCGTCCCGTCATCCAGCACCCGTACTACCTCTGTTAAGAAATTATCCTCCTCCATCCCATCTTCACCATCCAGATCCTTGCCATCTTCATCATCCTCCTCCTCCTCTACGTCCATCACTGTCTCCCTTTCTCTTGCCTTCGCAATTTCCGCTGCCGCGGCTTCCTCTTCCTCCTTCCGACGCCTGGCTTCCTCCCTGCCTAACTCTGCTGCCTGAGCTAGCGTCATCGTCATCTTCAGTGCTAACTGTGATTGCTTCATCCTGCGCCTTGCCGCACCCTGATCTGCTCGAGAGGGCGGCGTAACCTGCGGGGCCACTCCTCCCGCCATCCCCCCGGTCCCTAAAGCAAATTCCCCAGTTCCCCTGTTGGTTTGATTCCCCGTCGACATGGTTCGATCTTATGATATTTACTGTGGAATCGAAAGCTCCTAATAGGTGGCTGTGTAATCTCTCTGTTATTTAGTGATGGGGAAATTCTTCCTGGCTACAGCGAGAGTCTTATTTTATTTGTGTGGAGGTTTGATACTGAGTACTTGGTAGTGTATCACCGACTAGTAGTCAGGGTAAGTATAAGTAGATATTAGTAGAAATTTCAGTGTGGAAAGAGGTGGAATGTTAAGTTGGATAGCACTGCCGAAGATGTGCTCTCTCCAAAATCCAGGGTGTCTGGGCCGTGGGTAGTTGATTGTCCAGCCAAAAGCGGAGGTGTCAATAAAATCCAATTCGAGGCCAGCCCTCAATAAAGTAATGTTATAGTGGAAGTATATTAATAGCAGCGGGTGGCACTACGCCGCTCCTATGTAGTATTAAGTCTGTTAGTGTGGAAGATTGTACGCGGCCTACGTACATAAGTGTTAGTGACTGATCTGAACAAAAAGTGATAACAATTCTACTCATCAATAAACCTAGCTTTGGGTGATCCTGTAAATAATCTGACATTTCTACATGTCATTTACATTGCATCATCTACAAGCATGTGGACAGTGCTACATCTTCAGAAGGAATTATGCAAATGCTGCCCACTTCAACTGGATAAGTACTCCCTATTCTCTCTCTCTCTATGAGGCAACAGCAAATAATGGCAAAATGTCATCTGTTTGCTCTAGTTTTTGGAAACGAGAGCACTGCCACATGGTCAAAATTTTGGAAGTTTGCAATCAAAGCTCATCCTTCTCTTGGAAATTACCATTCTTACTGATCAATGCAAGAGATCAATTGCTACATAATGCATTTAACTTTCACTGTTTGTATCATTGCTTGCAGCGTACTCCATTGAAGTGCAAGGGTGGAAAGTGTAATTATTTTCCACATTATGTGTGAAAGGAGCTACTGGATTGTAACAATGTTTGGGACTTGGAGAGTATCAGTGACAAGGACAACTTGATTTGACTGATGAAGTAAAAGAGTATACATATAAGCTACATGACAATATACAGTTTCCTGCAGCAAGATGCAACATGGGAGGGAATATATTCTTACATGACCACAAAGCATTGTCAGGTGTTAAATCCATGAATAATGGAAACAAAGCAGTGCAAAGTCATTTGGCAGTTCACCCTTTTAATTCAATCATCCTTGTACTTAATCATAAAGCTAAGCGGTACAAAAATGAAAAAACAGCAGCATGAAGTGAGAAACATCTCTTAGGCCAAAGGGTGAAGAGATATGCCATAAGGCATTTGAATCAGTACTTTGCAACAAGTAATGATTGTGGTGACTGAGATAGAAGAACATCAAGTGTGACAGGTTACAAGAATGGTGACTGAGCTGAAGGAGAGGCAACCAAAGTAGCTGTAAATGGTCAATGCTTGGAAGGTGTACTTGCAATATCCCACAAACTAAGTTCATGTCAGCACATGGTTGCATTAGTTAAATTGGGGGAAAATTGGGTGAACAGTGATGTCATGGCTGTGATTTTGTGTTGGGTCCCAGGTTCAAACCCCTCCTGATGAGGGATTTTGAATCTGGTCTGGCCACATTATAGTCACATTGCTACACGTTTCTACCTAATCCCTTGACAGAACAGAAGCTCAAAAGGAGTCAAATTCAAAATCTCCCAATAAAAAATCCTGGCCGTAGTATTGTGCAAAAGGTACCCTACAAAGGGCTTGTAGTGCAATCTTAGTTATGGAATGCTTAGTAGGAGTTCATAGGTAGTTCTCCTCATGGGTACATAAAAAATTTCTGTTATAATAGTTGACTCAGAAAAAAAATCAGCATTGACCCAGCTGTCAATAATGCCAACATGGTGTTCAATTGCTACACAACAAGAGCAATAACCCAATCTCAATGGTACTCGTATGGAAGTAATACTTGACATCAACTCCTTGAAGGTGAATTGCAGACCCAATCAGGCTGTATGTTCTTACCCGTGGATTG